>JAPYZS010000431.1:0-57545 GCA_030522925.1 Trissolcus japonicus
CCTTTTTTCAAACTAATTGTGAACTTATTTCAGACTCTAAGTAGCCATATTTCAAATTGTTCTAATTCTCTTTCAACCGTCTAATTTGAGGCTGAAAATGTTGACTCGGGTGATTCTGAAATTGCTTAAGAAAAATTTTATCCGGATTCTATCATTTAATCAGGATATTCACGTTGCGAAATTCCAGATAAATAGAGATAAATAAATTTTCCCATAATTAACAGGAGTTTTGAACACGGATCTGTATCTTTAAAACATACGAAAATTCAAAGTATTTCATGTCGTTGACTGGTTAAAACGTAATTTAATAAAAAATTGTTGGATGTGTTGAACAAATATGTACAAGAACAAAGAATCAATATTTCTGGCAGTCCATGTTTTAGACAACGATGGTCCGATTATTCAACTCCAAAATGTGAATATAAATATCTCTTCTCTGTATCTTCTTTTAGAATAGAAAATGTAAAACATTGATTATCAGTATTTTAATTTTTTTAGCGATTTTTAATTGCTTAATAGGGATTGGCATGTAGTTTTTTCCAGGTTACTGTTTGTGACAGAATAATCGTTTATAGAATATTCATAATTTGATTAAAACTGCACGAGATAATATATAAAAAAATTCTGCAACAAGCTCGATGATATGATCAATTAATTAATTACTCCCTCAGTCACACGAGTTGAATGCGTTTTAAAATAATACTGACGATAATTAATTAACCCGCGGTATGAAGCTTCAATTTCATCGAAACACAACACGCGAGCAACAAAAACGATCATTTTGTACAATTTACATTGATCGAAAAAAAACTAACATTCGAAGTCGGACAAACATGTAGATAATAATAATAATTCGTGCACAATCAATGGGATAAATATTTGGCGAACTATAATTCTCTTCGGACGCGTCGCGATATCCTCATATCTCTATATTGAACTCGGCAGATTTACACTTAATAAACCAAGCGTGCAGAGTGCGGTTCCCGCTTTGTTATTAATCACGCATTGCTAAACGCTTTTATGCCAACTATTCGAATCGTGGATTCATGAAAACGTTTGCATACACGTATGTATATTTTGCGTGTAAAAAACTTTCCTCTCTTCATCGCAACATTTGTTTTGGATTAAAACAAAAATCGGAATATTTGATAATTGAATTATAATTCAACAAAAGAGGTACACGTCTTTCTATGCAATCCACGATCGGACAGGTAAACAGAGACCATAATTAAAGCCGAAAGAAAGAGTAATCATTAAGTCTGGAACAAAGTTGCAAAGTGAACCTGCCGAAACGTATCCGCTCAAAGAGTCAAAGCTTTGCAGATAAACACACTATGTGCGTCCATCTGTCGGTACAAAGTCGTTAAATTTATTCGCAACTCTGCGATACTGATGGACTTGTTTTACTTAAACCGTGCCATTTGTTTGATCCAAGTTTTTTAATTTTGTACGATGAAATGAATTCATAGTTATTATTTTGAGGTAGAAAATCCATGACTTCCATAGTCAAAACCACTGTCAAATCGAAAGTGTTCGAAATAAATTATATTATGAATAAAAAAATGATATGAAGAATTTCTATAACAAATGGAATAAGCGGACATGTTAAAAAACAAGTTAATAATTTTTTAATCAAACATTATTATTTAATAAGTTTTGCGCATGACTTGGTTGGTGTCTACAATAGGTTGCATAACCTCATAAACGACTGTCTTTGAAATTAATTTTTTCAAAATGTTGCACCGTTACCTATGTTATTTTTCCGATTTAAATATTCGTTACATTCTGAAAAATAACAATAAAACTGACACTGACAATAAAAACACTTTCCCATTGTTTTTATTACAAATTCTTATTCTGCGAATTCTAAAAAATAATTGTATATATTTTGTTTTAATATCTTGAACTATACCTGATAATGGATTTTCTACCTTAATTTCAACAATCTCATCCGTATCGAAAAGTTTCTTGAAAAATTTTAAATAGAACAAAGGAGAGAGAGCAAAAGAAGAAAAGGGTAAATTTATGTCCTTGGAACCTTAAGTTTCTATTGGACATTGAACATTGTGTTAATTCAAATAAATGTACGAGTTAATGATAGGTTCGAGTCAAACGGAATAGACGATCGGGAGCCGGAGTTTGCTGCTATCGACTGATCTCGATAACAAAACTCATGTTTTCTCTTGCCGAACGGGCATTTGCACAGTCCAACTTTGACAATTATTCGCGCAAATGTTGGCCTTGCAAGATTGTTTGTCCGCTTGCTCTTGCGAACTTAATTTCATTCCGATTACTTGCGGCTGACTTTCTTTTAAGACGACTCCCATTCTTAAGGCTTCTCTGGTGTCGAATTCGCCTCCTTTCTTGTAAACTCCAAACTCTTATGGATTCCTCAAAGCCTAAGATTTTCGCTTCTTTAGCATGCTTGAATTGTCGAATCTATACAACCGTCGTAAAACTTTTTACTTTAACATAATCTTGCTCTTTCGACAACAGAATCTATAAAGAAGAAAAAACAAAAAACATCAAATTATTGGAATCAATGGATTGGAAATAAATATATACACGGTGAAAAAGTTTTATTTGTTTAAATTCCGTTGGGACGACATAACACTGCAAAAAAAGTTTTCGTTTAATTAGTTTTAAAATAAAACAATCGTAACATACTTAGTTTTTAAATGGCTTTTCTATTTTATTTTACAAAAGTGTTTGACAGAGAACATTTTAAAATAAAAGTTTAAAAAAAATGTGAACAAAGTGTTGAAAAAACACTTGTGACAATGAAGTTGCGTAGAGGATAAACCGGTTTAGTTTTGTTTTGCAAGATTCACGCATCACATCCAAGAAATGTGCACTTGACACTAAATTTTCTGTCTTCTTTAGGCCTCTTCAACATATGTTGAAACAACTCTGAGCTGTTAGGGCAAACGACGAAAAAACTCGGACACTCGTTTTGCATCATCCTTGTACATTTTAGGTTACAAGTTTTAACGTTTTTATATAAAAACAACTCTAAACATTGGAACGTTTAGATTAAACGTTTGGCAAATGTTTTAAATCTGTCCCCTGAAATGTGTTATTTTTAATCACTTTATTTTATATTATTTATCTTATATTTTTTTATATCTTATCTTTATTTTTATTTATCTTATACATTAAATAAAGCTCCCATAAAAAATTATTTTGAATTTAGGGATGCCTTTATAGGGCCTGATTTTGCAGAGGCTGTCGAATCATATTTTTCGCAGGTTGATAGCAGCGTGCCTTAATTAGCTGCAGCGATTTTAGACCACAAACAGAAAGGCATGCCTACGTGACGGGGATTGGCAGATCAAGTGGCATTTTTACGTAAAACATATTGACAGTGTAGCGGTCAGTCGTCGTTGCGTATTTGCTTTGCGCGTGTAACCATCAGCCAAAGCATTAAATTCTATGCCGTCAATCGGGGAGCGAAAGCCCTGGAAGCATCGTTCCGCAGCGCTGCCTCTGCACGTCCCAGCAGTATATAAATGCAACATAACTCACGAGCTTTGCGAGCGCTAAAGGATTACAATATTGCACCATCGACGAGCGACTTCAAAATCCTCCATCAGGCTCGCCGCCAAATTACGCCAGTTACAACTGGCTGATAGTTTTTAGTCGGCGATTAACCTGTAATTATGGTTATCCTGTGGTTTTGGACGCAACCCCATCACTCTGTGTTATGTATCATCGAAATTATTCCTTCCTAACGAATTAGATTAGAAAAAAGGTTTCGCGGGAAAAAAAAGAACATAAATAAAAATATAACAGGATATAGTTGGGATAAAATTTTTCTCAGTTAACGCATATGTTACTCTATAACAAATTTAATCTGATAATGTTAAAAAAAAAAATATTTTTTGAATGTAAAAATCTGATAGGTTGTATCAGGATAGGACATTTTCGATTCGCAACATTAAAATACTGAACGAAACATGTTCTAATGAAAGTTCGACGAGTTTTACTATATATTGACAAAAGAGATACGATCGAGTCAAAACAGCATTATACGTTTTAATAACCTGCTCGCGCACACAACACGATTTATCTTCATAAACTGATGTTATCTGATTAGCATAGTAAAGAACGAGAGCTTTTGCGAAACGAAATCTGACTGCAAAGCTCGTTAAAAGGATATTTGATCGATTTGCGTCGGCCGGCACGATTTTCTCGTCGCAACGAAAAGTGCAGCGATCGGTGGCGCTGCCAAAACTTTGATGTTTTTATCGCGCGCTATAAAAATATTTATTATTTCGACGAGAAATCGTCCATTTGCGAACACGTCGCAACTTGTGGGGCGCAGTTCGTCGGATGCCGTATTGTTAGTGGGAACAATTTCACCCTGCAAATAAAGCACTTTCGGTGTTCTAACAGCTGCTCATAAATATGACATATAAAGCGGACTTCCCATTCATGTATTTTATTTTTATCACATCCAATGAAATAATGCGTGCATTTATTTGCTAATGCAACCCATACATAGGTTCGTCTCGTACCAAACTAAAAAAAATAATATCGCAAGATCGCATATCGTTCAGCCACAAAAATATACGTAACGATTCGTCATTGTCTTCTTTATTCTGTTGGCTCAAAATTTTAGACGCAATGAAAATAAAAAGGATTGAAAGAAAAACTCGTCGGCAATTTCCATTTTCCAATTTTGATTCAGAAAATTGCGAATCACGTTAGCAAATGCACGAAACTTTTTCCGCCCTCGGGTTTGTTTGTTTTTGCGTCTGGCCATGGACTGGCGCGCGCGTTTACAGGAGAGGCGAATCTTTGGGAAAGTCACTCGAAAAGCGCTCTTACGCCAAGTTCCGTTTAAGCTGCTCGCGGTTTCGTCACGAGTTTCGGATTATAGTATAGCTTCTTACTCGTTGAATTATTCACGACAAAGTCAACTTTTCGCACGTGATGTCTTGCGTTCGTACATGCAGCAGTTCGGTGAATAAAAAAAACGGAGGGGACGAAATAAATAACTTGACATCCATCCTCTGCAAAACATATTTGTCGCGATCGCTGTGCTGGAGTTCGAGGAGAAAAATTGTCTGTAATTTTGATGGAAGGAAGATCAATAACGAAAATAATAAAAGTTCATATTTATTTTAAAGTCTATGCAATATTTCTTCGACTTTTCTCTTTTATATCTTCTTAATTAAGAAAAAGTTTCTTTTTTTTTAATAAATATACTTGGAATAAAAATATTTTCTGTTTTAGGTTCAACGCTGATGAGAATCGTCGAAGTGTACAAAGAGATTCAAGAACAAGAGATGAATATCGTAAGTTTTCTTATATATTTATACCTAGCGAGGAAAAACTGTTTAAAAGAAAATGAGAAAACTTAAAAAACAAATAATCATTAAACCATCAGTTGGTAAGCAAAATAAATGTGTTTGAGTTGAGGAACGTAGATTTAACGTATATCAGATATTCACGTACATTATAATTGTCATCATTTTTGCACCGTGAGCAATAAACTTCAATATTGACAGGATGTAGAGTGAGCGAATTTCTTACCAGCAACATATCAGAGAGATTGATGGCGCCTTCGCACGCGAAGCCGGTCGCAAAAAAAACGAAATTGTACACGTATCGAAGAGAGGTGCAAATACAATTCGCAATATAAATTATAGTTACTATAATTTACACTTCTTTTGAAGTCCATAACACCGCCATTTTAATTTTCAGCCAAAGCAAAAAGTGAACTATAAAACTTAACTTTAGAAAAACTTGTTTATTACAATCACAAAACGATAAATAAAGTTTTAACTTTTTCTCAGAAAGATATCTCAATAGAGAATTTAAATTTGCATGAAATCATATCGACGCGAGGTAATTTATTATCCGTCCTACGTTGCTTTCCAAGGATTTAATAAATCTGTGCTGAGGGGAGGACGACAGAGAATACAGTAAAAAACGTGAGCAGCAGTCGAAGTCGTTGATGCAAAAAAGTGTATCTGCGCGAAAATTGCGCAAGGTCATTAAAGAAAAGCGTTTGACGCGCAAAGGTGTACTCTTTTAACTAACCAATTAATATTCCACTCGAGGCGGCGGAGGGATGCGCGCAAATGCGTAGCCGAAAACGCGCGGCAACGTCTTTTGAGTGGAATAATTTAAGCATGTGACAGGGCCGAATTAAACGCACCCTGCGAATTAGCCGAAACGAAAATAAGATTGACATCTGAATTTGATTATTATTTCCATCTGCTTAGCGCAATTTAAATGCCCGGCGGCTTTCAACCATTCTGATGGTGATAATGACTTTAAATTATTTTGCTGCTTAAATCGTTCTCGTTTTCGTGTTCGCGCCGCGTCAGACAGAGAGCTGATTTAATAAAAGCCTGAGATTACCAAGTTGGACGTTCGTTAACAATGTTTTGTTGATCTTGTCGAGCTCTTTTTGGGTTCGAATAAAAACAGCCGCGGAATTTCATTTTGTTCGTATCAATTTGACTGTTTGAGTTGGCTGAAAATTAAGAACAACGTTCCCGCGAGACTTTGATTGTTTTTATTGATGATTTTTATACCGAGAGAAAAGTTTCGATGTTTGAACAACTGATGATTTTGTTATTTCGCGAATCTGTATAATAGCGTTTGATTAATCATAAAATGTTTTAATGTTTTTTAGGGACGCAAAAAAAGCTCTTCTAATATATTTCATAGATGGCGTTTTCATACCACTGATATATTGTTACACTAGACTACTTCACCAAGATATTTCAATATGCAAAGTTCAGCTTTTTGCGTTCGACTACATTTATCACCGCGGGTTTATTTCACACTCCGCTGGTATTAGAGATTGACTGGCGAATATTTAACCATTCGCTTACACTTTTTTCAATCACATTTTAATCCTGCTGAATAATTTTTATTTCAATCCCTCCCTTAGAAAAAACATTTTCTCTTGAAAACATTGTTGCGCAGATCATCAATAAAATATGCATTCCATATATCCTTCGACAATTGAGATCCACTTTTCGGTTCGGACATTTCTAATAAGATGTCCATGTTTGACGGGTTGCTCCGAACCATTTACGATAAATGTATTCGAAAGGATAAACAGAAGAAAAACCGAAGACCTCTGAAATTCCATCTCTGTCACGTCCGAAGCTTCCCTCTTGCTCGCACATTTTATCTCGGTATATTCTTATTCCCTGGATTATGGAAGTTGTTGCTTATGTTTGCTCAAACACGCAAAGCAGTTGCGCAGTTTCACGACCTTGCTCCGCACCGCAGAGTCTGCACCGAGATTGAAACAAAATTTACTACCTTAAGCTTTACTACTGCACTAATGATAACCACGCTGTCACTATTAATATACGATATGTCGGTGTTCAAGAAACGAAACCACGAACGAAATTGAATTAAATACTGCCGCAGGAAAAGCTAGTAGATATGTTTTGAAATAAACTGAAATCGTTTAAATTTTTCAAATCAACAATACCCAGATCGAGATGAACATATAAGTATTGTATATGAATATACCTACATGGAAAATAAAATAAGACAATTGTACTTTCCGTCGCAAGGAAAAATCCATCACATTTTAATTAGCAAATTTCCTATGAAAATCAATTAAAATTTATTAAAACAATTAAAATTTATTTGAAAATTATCTTTACAAAAAAGGTTTGAGAAAAAAAATTTATTCAAATTAATTTCAGTGTCGCACAGTATTTCGGGTGCCATAAATGCAAACAATATTATTGAAAAGTCAAAAAATGTGGGTACTAAACATTTTGGGGCCACGATTAAACTATAATTAGCATTAATTTAATGATTTTTATTGTTGCCTGTTTATTTCTTTTAACGTCTCAATGTTCTGGCGCCTAAATATTTGGCGCCCAACCTGCAGTGTCATCAGAGTGCGGTAAAATGGTTCGAAATATTTTGTCATTTTGAAACATTAAACGTGTGCTGCACCGGTCATATTTAAGGGAGACTTAAGAGATAATTTCTCAAGTACTATCTTTATTATTATTATATGAAAGGTAATGTTGTTAGATGACTAAATTTGAATTATTTTTATTATTCAATGTAAATAATAATACCTAAAAGTAATTAAGTTTTTAAAAAATATATATAAACAATACTCTCGAATAGCATACAGAGATTCTCGTGTCTAAGAATAATTGAGCATGTGGACGTGTGAATGGGACCTCTTGATTCGAGTGCAAATATAGGTTTGACACACACACGTGTTCCTTGTACGAGCCATTAGAGATATCGAAGATTGATTCAACCCAGGCGTTTCCTGGATACTCGGATATTCTTTGCGAGTTTAGAGAGCATGATGGATAACTGCTGCATAATCCAAAGTCTATTTTTCTTTTGCGAAGCACGTGATTCGGGTCTACTAGTCGAAAAGTGTGTAAGTCATATATTTATGTTAACTTCGATTACCTCCTTTTGCGTGTACGCACAATTCGAAGGACCCTGATCTCCCGTTTGGAGAGATCAAATCAATGTGTCAAATGTTTTTGTCAATGACGAAATTAACTTGGGTTCAATTTTTTATCATCAAATTTTACCAAAACGCATTCTGAATCTTCTGAAATGTACGATAACTCCCAGAAATTTAATATACACTCGGACTGATGAGAATTAGATTAGACACGATCTGGATGTTTGATTTGGATTAATTTCGTTTGTTCCGGTTAATGAAAATGGAAACTATCAGAGGCCACTAACATGGGCGATATCACGCAACTGATTTAGGTGAACTATACTCCAGCAGCATTCAAAAAAGTGGAAACAAAAAGCTCCAGGTCGATATCGCGCTGGGCTATATACCTAAAGAAAAGTCCACGAGGGAAAGGTCGTTATCGAGTCATAAAGAACCTATAGGAGAGTTCGAATGAGATTCAGGAAGCGATTTACCTCTTCTGAGTTATTTAGCAGGCCATTGAACGCGAACTGGTATCGAATTATATGAGGGCATTAGAACAGTTCGATTCAAAATAATCACCATCGTTTCAAGAATTCATTATTAACGGCTGTCCACGACTATAAAATTGATTCAAGTTAATCACGTTTTACTAGCAGATTGAACTTGAAATGTTTCATCTACGATAGAATGCCGTTCCGGTGACGAAACAAAAATTGTAATTTCCTCTCTTGAAATAACGGCACACAAAAAAAAACGGAAATTACTCTCGACTGCGTTTAATTGAGCCGCGATGAATTTGGCCAAAATGTTTCTTCCGCGCCATAAAGAAGAAATCGTTACGGACGAAAATGTCGTTCCCCTTTAATTTACCCGCTTACACAATTCGTGTAACGGGGTAGTTGAAATGCTGGAAGGTCCTTTGGTGGATTCTTATTTGCATAAGAAAGGTTGTTTGTTTTGCCACATATTTATAAGGATTGTTTGTTTGTCTCGTTGATACTATATACTTTTGCACAAGAGAGAAGCGCATTTGTAATTTCAATTTAATTCAATTACCACGCCGAACAGCCAATTACCGGCACGATTTTCTCAACGGGCAATATATAAAATCAAAGAGGAAGGGCGCGACTGCAGCCTGTTCAAATTTGCTCAGCGCAGCTTGTTTGCATGACTGCGTGTCGCGAGAGAGGTCGCGAAAGCTTTTTACTCTCCCGGGTTCTTTGGTCTTTCCACCGGATTGCCCACACAGAGACCTCGTTTCACCGTTACTTCGATTTGAATTTGAATCGAATTCTATTTCATATGTGCAAATCTCAAAAGTCCGAGAGATTTTTTACTTCGAGTATTGTTTTCATGTGGATTTGCATTTGCGGAATTATGAATTGAAACTCTGTATGAATTTTAGACACAGATAATAGATTATCGTTGCGGATAAAAATATTTATTATCTGCAAGATGAAAAATGTATAAAATTTACATTATAAATCCATTTAAATTAATATATTCATAATATGAAGGGAAGGAGGAAGAAAGACATTTTTAAAATAAGTTTCTTTAAACAAATATAATAATATAATCATATAATACTACATGATTATTAAAAAAAATCTAAATTTAAGTTGTCTATATAGGTTCCAGCTTCTCCTTTAAACAAGATCTAATTATCCATAATGTATAAACCAACTATTGTATATATTGTATATTTTTTTCTTTTTCTTTGTATATTATTTATAAAGGGCGCATACCCGTGAATACGCAAATAAATAAAAAAAATAAAAAAAAAAGATTTTCATTATATTTTTTTTCACCATTTTTGTTAAACTAAAAAGAAATGAAAAAAATGCATTTGATATTGAAATGTCAGGATGAATATCACGAAGCATTCAAAATCATATGTTTTTGTAAGTTGCCATTGCATATTTATCATCAATTGTTATTCCGTATTACTATGTAAAAACTCAGCGAGTCATACTGAACAAATATCGGATTGAGAGTGTCGTTCGAAATATAAATAAGCTGATGGCAACCAGATATTTGTTTTTTTTTTTTTTATAATCTTTATGTTATAAAAATCAGCTTTTATCAAAACAGCAAAGTTGGAAAAAAAGTTTTTGAGTGTATAAAATTGCGTGCTGAAGAATATATGTTTGCGCTGGGCGAGTGTCGGATGATCCCAAGCCGGTGTTTTTAGCATGCACGAGGTAACGCGAGTATCTTCTCAGTGATAAATTATCAGGGTAGAAGACGTTGCACGCCATTACAGTCGTTACACCTTTATGAAGAATCCGCGGGCAGGGAAAATGAACGCATTTGCATACATGAATATTTTACAAACATACGATTTCCGGGCATTTTCGAAATAATTTCGTTACTTTGAAGCGAAGAGCGATGTCTGTTTACGTTGGCCGGAATCGCCATGTTTAATCAGCTTTATTTCATTAGAATTAAGCGCTGCTTTTTCTGAATTTCGACTACATAATAAGCGCACTGTCAATATTGAAGATTTCGCAATGAAAATGTAACGTGCACTTTATGATCGTGAAATAATTGAATTCACGATTGTTGTATTTGTGATGCGATTAATGAGCGAGCACTTTCATTTTTTTTTCCAGCTCAAAGCTTTTTACGTTGATCTACTTGTGCCTTTGGAAACGAATTTGGAAAAGGATACAAAAGTCGTTCAGGTAATGGGTGCCGGTTTTTTTTAACTTGTTTCAGCAAGATTGAAATTAAAAAATGTTTTGCAATTGGGATAACACAATAAAAATGATCTTCATTTTACCTGCAGAGCGAGCAGAAAAAGTTTTTACAACAACACAAGACCAGATCGGAAACATACAGCAAAGCGGTAACGTCGATGAAGAAGCAAAGAAAGAAGTCCAGGGGAACGAACAAAAGTGGTCTGGCTATGGATAAAGAGTTGAGGAATATGCAAATTCTCGAGGAGGAAAAATCAAAGTTGGACGCGTTCTGTGAACAAAGCCTTAAAAACGTGAGTTGTGCAAGTTTCGATAAGTGGAATTAATTGGGAGAAAATGAGTTTGCGCGCTCAAAAGTTGGGCTCTGTTTCACATTTCATTATCAAGGGAGAGGGTATAAAGCTCGTTATCGTCGTGGATAAATTAAGCGAACATCATCAAGCACGATTATAATTTGCTAAGTGCTGGGGCATCTTAACTGAAATAATTTTTGCAGGCAATGACGCAAGAACGGCGAAGATACGGGTTCGTCCTGGAACGACAGTGCTCCCTTGCCAAACATTATGCAAGTTTTCACGAAGTTGCTCTCGCTGCACTTCATCCCTCCGTGGACGAATGGCGCGAAGTTGCTGCAACCCGAGAGTACTTACCGCAGTCAGTCGAGGATATGTTTGCCTCCAGACTTCGGGTACATACATTATATATCATAATTATCGTCTTAGTTACACGTGTTATATTGAATTACACGACAACTTGTGTGGAGCTAGTGATAACTGCTATTTACCGCTGTTATTAACTCACTTAACAACCCCGCGCATGTTCATTATTCATTGCACAATTCGTTCCAATCGATTTTCCAAACTGTCTTGTGTCCTCGATGACAGTATTGCCTTCAACACGTGTCCTTCCACCTTCATATTTTAAGCCAACATTCTCCAATGGTTTGTGTAATTTACTGATTTTCAAATCGACTGTAATTATCTATTTTTTTTTTCCTTCAATTTCTGTGAACAAGTTTTGTCTATACGTTTTTATGATATCATATCTGGAAAAAATTAAATTGAAAAGATATTTCATCATTTTGTTTCTTTTGAATTTAATCGAGTTTTTCACTTACACTCTTTCTTTGGGATATATTCGTTAAAGGACTGTGTCTAATGGCACTCGTTAATTTTGCAGCAAGTATCCTTTTGGCCTGAAGACGAAGAGAATGGCGGATCCGAACTGACAATGAGCTCACAATTGCGAAAAACACGAAGCATGGATAGCTCCTGCTTGGAATTGCGACTGGGATCAGCTGCGGGTAACGCGACGACTACGAATTCTCAGCAGAACATGCCATCGAGCGTGCCGTCGGTGCTGTCCCGAGCAAGATCCGAGGTCAATTTGCACGCGTCGTCGCTTTCTTTGGGACCTGGTAAATAAGTCCAGTATCTCTCTTTATTAAAAAGTAAATTCGCGTGACAGAACGGGTTAACAAAGACGACGGAAATGCCGAGTCATTTCAATCTCGCGACCCATTGTTTTGGAAAATAAAAAGTTTCTTCGGGCAAAAGTTATCTTTTGATTTAAGACTTTGTTTTGAAATATCGCCCATCCGACGAGAGTTCAAAATTTATTTGTTCATTGCATTACCAATAAATGAACGGATATTTATTTTTGAATTAATTGATGGAACAAATAAACGTTTGAGGAAGAGAGAAATAGAGAGAGGAATAGAGAGAGTGAGTTTGCGAATTGTTTGTCGAGCTTCGATATCCAATATCGTGTGTACTACAAGCCAGAGAAAAAAATGTACGATTTTTCCGCTTTATTGCCCGTCTGTAGATTTACATCCACCATCAAGCTGAGTAACAGATAACATATCAAACGCGAAAAAATTGAATATATATTACTAGGATGAATGCGATGAAAGAAAGTCATAGTTTACGTGCAAAATGCCGTTGGGATGCATTTTATTTTTCCCATTTTGAATTTGAATAACGAGCTTGCACTCGGCATTTGCATGCAAGTCTAGATTAATATTTAACATGTGTGCACACATTTGCTTAAAAAGATTGACACTGAATAACGCCCGACCATTCAGTACCCACGGACACTCAATATTCGCAAAATTATTGTTCGTATTAGCAATGTTCCGTCACGTTGAATGCGCTCGCTGGTTTATAAATCATGTGTTTTTCTCAGTTTAATAACAAGTATTTATAAATATTAATTCGATGTTTTTCAAACCATGTTATCTCACGACGTCACAGCACATGTAAAGTAAATAAATTGCAGGACAAATTTTGTCATACAAAATTGATCAATTGTATTTTATTTCAGTCTTCATTATATTCAACTCTCATTGTGGAAACATTTTTAGACATATTTTCACGATAATATATAATTTAGTACAAGTATTTGTATTACTATTACTATTATAAAATAGAGGACGGATAAAATCGATAACATGACTAATAAAAGTTTGGTATCTATACAGATGTCCCGGAAACACCACCCAGGCCTCGATCCATGGCGCCAGCCTCGCGTAACAGCGGTGGCACAACTATGAGTTCCAGCGGATGGGGTGACGCGCCTTTAGCGAGAGCACTTTTTGCTTATCTGAGCTCCGGAGAAAACCAGCTCAGCTTTTTGGAGGGGGACCTCATTGCTTTGATGGGTGAGTGCCGGTCCGGCGGTTTTCTCTTTATATAAAAATAGCGTCGCATTTGAATGTTCCATTTCTCTTTTGTTCAGCTGAAACATCAGTTGAACGAAAACAAAATGAATTCAACTTTTAATGAACCTCGATCGCAAATTCCGTCACTTGCGTGTCACAAAATCGATAATAATTTAGTAGGGATCATAAGTTCATCTAAATAATTCATTGTAACTTTAGGCGACCGACAAAAGGGGTGGCAGTTTGGCGAGAACCTTCGTACCCAGAGCACTGGATGGTTTCCACTGGCTTACACAGAGGTCGTTTCGGATGAAACACCAGGGTATGATTCGAGATTGCATAATTGTGCTTACAAATCATTTTTATTGAGATTAGACTTAATTTAATTGAACGAAGCAGGTCGCCGAATGGCACGATGAATAACGGCCAAAGTTCGGACAGAGCGAATCCACCTTGCAAGCCACCATCGAGCCGTCCGCCGATGCCCAACGGGGAGGAAGTTCCATCTGGAGCAAGCAGTAACAACGGAACCAACAACAGTAACACGCCGGTTAACGTGCCAAAAAGCAGCAGCTCTCACAGCATCACTACTCCGACTAATCGTTCCTCCAAAGGGGTATGTTTCAGACTTTTCAAATAAGTTATCATCGCCAAGTTGTGTAAAAGGATATCATATTTTTTGTCCGCCGTGAAATCGATTCGATGGCACTCGAGAGAACTGTATTCCGCAGTGAGTAGTGCTCTAAATGAATTATAAGACAAGCGATTGGGGTTCGCAGATACGCTCGTCTGGTACACTGCCAACTGTGTTAGCCAGTGGTCGAAGAGTACAACCACCGGTGCCGCCTGTGCCGCCTCCGCAAGCGGTTACTTCGCTTCATAGCAGCAACGACAGTGGATTTTCCAATGAGCCTCCAGTCCAGCCTGATATTGATTATAGCGATGACGAGGCTATGAGGTAAGAACTCGGTCCACTGTATAAAAGAATCAAACATTAATCTGTAATTAGAGCTGCCACGTACCCCCTTGTAGTGTGCTTCTTTTACGAATCTTATTCAATTACTTTTGTTTAAGTCATTAAAAATAATTTGTTCGCATAGAAAAGTGTAACGCAACGTAACAAACTTGAAGTAATTTAAATCTGAATCGTTTTTAATGGCTAACAGTTTATAGTTGTAAGAAGTTGGCATGCCCTTTGAGCTTTGTACAATTTGCCGACAATTGCTACTGTTGGAAACAAAAGGACGATCCAGGATGAAAAGGGTCTCAGAAGCTCTCTCCTTTTTTTGTCATTATTAATTTTCTCAATTTCTTATACAAAAATAATTTTTTGTCTCCCAAAGTACAGTCATCCTCAAGCTCAAAGATTAATCGATCAAGTTTTGGAATCTGCGATGCATGTCTCTGATGATCTAGTTCACAAAATTCTTTCAAAAGCAACCAACTGCCCCTAATTAGAAGTAGTTGTACTTCAATTTTTAAGCCTTGTTTCTGGATTACGTTCTTTTTCTCATTCTTGTAGATTCCGCATGCGTTACTTCGATCGATGGAATTAAATGCGACGGTGGTGGCCCCTACTTGCTCCTAATCGACCCCAAATATCCACCCCCCCCCCCTGTTCTTTTCCATTCAAATTACCGCTTCCTTCACACTTGGCACAGTAGCAGGTCCATATCTTCTGGTACATGATCTTTTGGCACTACAGCTCTCCGTTTATTTTGTTCTCTTCTTTATTATTTTCTTCTTTCTTCAATCACGTTCCCGACCACGAAAACGCAGACGTCGACGCAAACCAAGAGCTGAGCGCATCGCCGAAGCCGAACGTACGAGCAAGCAGCAGAACCAGCAACAGCAAAAGCAAAGCAACCGAGACAGCAAATCAAAAGATTGGAAGAATGATTCCTGGAAGACCATTCCAAATGACGACGATAAGAGTTGGCAAGGCTACCGAGCTGCGATGGACCTTTGGCCCGAGGACAATCAGAAGGGCGAGGCAAACGGACGCTATCGCAAATCCAACGGCAATCAAGATGCCAGGGAGTATTCGACGGACAACTCCGAGAAGCGAAGATCCAAAAATGAATACAGGTCAACAGGCAACGGTAGTAAGAGGAGCAGTAGGTCAACAAACAACAGCGAAGAATCGTCCCGAGAAGAGTACAGAAAACGAAACCAAGAGCATCGCAGGGAAACGTCGTCAAAGAAGGGACAGCAAGCGGAGGAATCTGAAGATGAAGAAGTCTACGATGAGACTATCTCGTATTCGGACCGGTACGAGAGAAAGAAGTACTACGAGAATAGCAGCGAAGAGAAGGACGAAAAATCGCGCAGAGATTATGACGGTCAGATGAGGTACGAGGATGAAAAGAGTTCGTCGAGTTCTTCGTGCTCCAATTCCGATGACGAGAGCACCATCACAATTCCGGAAACTGGTCGCAAGGTGGAGCACATCGCTCAGAAGTTGGAACAGACGGCGCAAAAGTATGCCAGGGAACACAGCCCGCAAAAATTCATGGACAGAAGGGGAGAATACAAAATGGAGAGAACCCAAGAGGAGAAACAGCAACAGCAGTCTGTGGACTACAAATATGAGAGAGAGAAGAACCGTTGCAGTGACCAGGAACGTTATTACGAGAAAAGTCCATCGAGACATTCTACGTTGACTTATGAACGAGACCGGAATTTGGACAAGAACAGCGGCAGGAGCAGCAGGCGATTTGAGCGCCCTCGCCCTCCGTCTCAGGAAGCTCCTGAACGCCCCAAGGAACAGAGTCGTAATCGTGGGTATTCCGACAAAGAAGAAATCTACGGGGAAACTCAACCCAAGGTGAACCGTTCCATAAATGTAGATCGGGACAGAGGATACGAGTCAAACTTTGAGACCAAGTTGGAGAGGACGAAGATCATCGAAAGACACGGTTATTCAGCGACCAAACAGGACAAGAACCGATTCAACAGTCTCGACATAAACGATACTAACAACAACACTTTGAACAGCGAAAGAAAACCACTTGCTCCGAGGCAGACCATGAACAGCAGCGAGTTTCTCGTCCAGAATGGAAGATTTTTGGAGTTCGACTCAAAGAGTCCAAAATTGGTGAAACGTACCAAGTCCTTCTGGCGCTTCAGACGAGATTCGGAGGTGCTTGAGGGGATGGCTCTCTGGCAACACCGATCGCTCGTTGACATTCCCAAGATGATCTCGAAGGAACAGAAGAACTCACGTGGTGAGAAAGACGAGTTCGGCAAGTCGAGTTCGGAAGGGAGTCCAGAACGTCAGGAGAGGAGGAGCAGCAGCACCTCCACTCTTACAAACGAGCAGCAGATCGACGAGCCAAAACCTGCAGAACGAAGCCACGTGCCCGAGCGAAATTACTTTGAAGATATGCCTACGCCTGCTGAGAGGCCCAAAGTCAGCGACCGTAGCGAGCACCAGTCGAGGGAGCGGCCTTATTTTGTAGGCAACGTCTCGCGAAAGGCAATCATTGAAAATGAACGCAAACGAAGTTTACAAGCAAAAAGAAACATGATTGTTGCCGAGTTAAAGGAAAACAATCAAGTGAAGCGCAACGAACGGAGGAGAAAAAATTATGGAGACGACGATGACGGGCTGATTCAAAGTTTTACAGAGACAGAAGCTTCCGATGAGGAATCTACATACAGTTGTATTGTAGTTAAAGATCAAGCAATAAGTGAAAAAACTTTGTTGCCTAGAACCAAGTTGAGGAGAGACGGAGGACGGGAGAGCAGGGAACGAGAAACCGAGTTGGTGAGGGACAAGAACACTTGCGGGCCTTGGTACGATCTTTGGGGCGTCGATTCTTCTGTCGTCAAAAAGAAGAAGAAAAATTAAACAGACATTTGTAACCATCTGAATCCAATCAAGATTTCTCTTTTCAACTGTTTTCTTTTCGGGGGCAAATTGTTTATGCGTCACGTTTTATTTTCGTTGTTCCTCCTAATGCCTTGGCGTACATGAGCAGATGCAAAAAATTTATCATTGATAAATATGTTTTGCAGGGGAGGAATTTGAAATTTAGTCTCTAGTATAAAAATTTCTAAAACCTCGTTTTTAGAAATGTTTTGTACGAAAAGCAATTACGAGCAAAGCAAATTTTATGATCAGTCATAATTTAATTTCATGGAGAGTACAATACGTCACTGTGACGCACGAAACATTTTCTCTCATCCCACAATTTTATTTTATTCGTATTTATGTTATGTTATTCATGTCACAGACATACAGAGGTATATATATATTATATTTTTTTATAATTTATCACATTTTTTGCGCTTATGCTACATTTCCCGTGAATGTAGATATACATACATGTATAATCGCTGCTTTTGCAAATAATTGTTACGTTGATCGACGTTTTTTAAGCTTCTCGTCGCAAATTTTGTTTTTTTTTCCAAGCTTCTACATGTGAAAGTACTTTGAAAAGTGATTCTGTAACCGCCATTACTCTCTCATAAAATTTACCACTCATGTTGGAAAAAAGAAATTAGAAATATTATCCGACATTTTGGTGTTTCGAAAACTTGAAACTTGGAAACTTTATTTGACTTGGAACAGTTATTTTTTATATTTCTTGTAAAAACCGTTCGAACATTTGTACAAACAGTTGTTGAACAAGAACAGCAGAGCAAAACTCTAATTACCTCGATGCAGCCTCCGTGACTTAGGGAGTTACTCGGAAGTCATATCGGATGCAGGCTTGGCCAATAAAGTTGCTGAAGTTGGGCTACTGTAAAATTCAAGAGTCATGTAACTTGATAGCCGCTGGTTTCAAGGTGCAAGTTTTCGAATTATCATTCGTCTTCGAATGTTGCGGATTGCGCAGTATAGCGAGAACATTGCAATTATGATTACACCACATGATTGCTCGTTTTATATGTTTTTACTTGTGCATGTCGCATCGCTTCGACTTATATTAAGCCCCGAATGAGCATTGGCGTAGGATGAGCCGGCGTAATTGCATCTTTATGCGTATATGCCCTTCTTTAGATGTCTATGTTTTAATGATACATACGTTACAGAAATAACGTAACAAATTTTACTCTTAGTCGTATATTCAGACGTATATTTCTTTTTTAATTTAATTCCATTTTTTTAGAGGTTTCATTCAGACTGTAACAATGTATTGTTACAATTTTTATCTTAATACTTCCTTTGGATTATTATTATGACTTTTTTATGTTAAATTGCAAATCCGCTAAAAAATTGGGTAGGAATAATCGTGTGGTAAAATTTGTCATGTTATTTTTTTGATAGAAGGCAGATTTGATAGAAAGCTATATTGATTTGTACATTTTTGTCAATCGACATGAGGTGACAAGTCGGTGTGGTGGAGCAGCTGATTATTAACTCGATACTCGTTTCAGGACCAACGTGTTTGCGACTGTGAAACTGCGAAAAACAAAGACCAACGACCGTTCCGCACCGGCCCTGTCATGAAGCAAGACACCCGTTTAAACGATCAAAGGGTACCTTGTCGTGACCATATGTTGTATTCTTATTGTGCGAACTGTCGCTCAAAGAAGTTTGATGGAATATAATCAAAATTACACAGAAATGACGCATGTTAAAATGAACTGAACAACAGGCCTGCGAAATAACTCGTTAAAACGAAACAAAGCTACACTATCCAAATTCAGTCGATATTTGGTTTTCATTAAAATTTAGTTTTTGTTTAAAGGGCTTTAATTGACAAAATATTTGTTCAAACATTTCTGAAATTGGTTGTTTGTTTAAGCTTTATTTATTCAATTTTTGTTTAATTTCGTGATTGACTATGTATACATTATTAAACTTTACATTATCCGTCCGAAAAACCACGATGTGGTAATCTCAAAACATTTACTAACATTGAATTAAAAAAAACACTCAAAAATATATTTTTTTATGCTCTATAGTGGCATTTATTAACAAATACGCTAATAAAACAAATTATCACAATAAAATATAAATTTATTCGTAAAAAATAATTAAATTATTATTATTTATTTCGCTTTCATTAATTTATTGTAAGTTATTTAATTTAAAGCAGATTTAAAAAAAATGATAAATTCAGCGGTAAATTTGTTTTTGCATTATCGAAATGTATCACGAAACTGTAATTCGAATAATAAAATTAAAACTTTTTTTCCAGATATTGCAAACAGAAAAAAAAAGAACTAACCGTGAGGAATTTTGTTGAAAAATGTTCTCGAAATATAATTATGTAAATTTAAGGTTTCTCCACCCACGGCTGAAAACTCTAGGGATCTGTCATTACTCGAAAGGATCATTTTACGTGCGTGCCTGGCTTTGGGGAATGCAGCAAAAGTTTTTTATATTCTTCCACGGCGAAGAAAACTAACTTTGGACGAAATTTTCGTGTCAATTCCGAATGAAAAGTGTAGTAATCGAACTGTCCTTCGCCACTGCCATAAATAACATTCCGAAATATTGAGGAAACTAAACTTAAAAGTTAACTATGTAAAATCGTGTATATTTGCGTTCATGATTCAAGTTGTTGTGTAATTATAGATTTCTTTTAATTCCAACAGTGACTTTGTCAATTTCATTGTCGCCAAAATTTTTCTTTTGATAGAAAATCGAATTCTGTACACCAATAAGCTGGACTTACTTCTTCCACTTGAAAATAAGCGTATAGTCGTATAGTTATGCGCGCATCTGCATTTCGCGAATTAAAAAAGCAAATAAACGATTAACGATAGAAATGTAGTGTAATACAAACAACGTCCATTTATCTGGCGAGTAATGTAAATTTGTCAAAAAACATTCGATAAACTTTCAGGGGTCTTATTAGACAAACAATAGAATTGAACAAAATTAAATGAGATACGCATTTTTAATCCGACATTTTAAATATATAATTTTTAATTACATTCCTTTAATATAATATTATCAATTTCTTTCTTGTATTTAATTTTCATTTCAACTGTTGGCTTTTATCTCATTTCATTTCATATTTAACGGGGTCGAGAAAGTTTTTCGTTAGTTTAATAAGAACCCTGTAAAATAGTAATTTTTTGTTTGACTGTGAACGTAATTGATTGTATGATTATCACGATTAAAATGATAATTTATTATTTAATTGACAGCATCGAAATCAACGAAAGCCACGCCTTGATAAAGCACCAAAAATGTATCTTAAAGCTGCTCATTCCGCACTGAAAATCTTTCAATTTCTTAAACTGGAACACACTTTGTTATCAATTCTTGCACGTATTCGTGTATGCTCGAACTGCCCCTTTCTGAAAACTTTTATCTCTTAAAATATTATCACACAAAATATCATGAAATAAAAAAAAAACATCGCGGATATGAGAAACGGTTTTTACTCTTGGTTTCTACAAATGCTCATGAAATGAAAGTTCTATCCTCTTACATAGCTTTATATACAAGATCGCAAAAGAGTTTTGAAAAGCAAAGTTTTATAATTATATATAGAGAGAGTAATATTCACTTTATGCAAGTACAATGAGAAAAGTAGAATCAGCCGAATGTGAACGTAATGAAAAAAAAAATGTATCATTCTGTTTTTGTACGTACACTCAAGAAAATTACTTCCATTCGACAGATCGGGCGCGTGAAATCTTCAAGCCAGAGGTTCTCTATATACTTAGATTCACTATTCATTGCGTTATAACTAACTTTTTCTCACTGTATAATAAGTAAATGGAAATGTTAATATATACAATACCTAATATGAATACATGAACATATGATTATTTAGACGATAAGCTAGTTATTGTAAGTGGGACAGACGTTGAAAAATGGTATGCGATAAGAAACATTCAACTGCTTCCGCCTACCATCTTGAACGTCTCGGGTAGCTTAGGACAAATGAAAATTGTTGTCTTATAATTAACATGTATACAATCATAAACATTATATACATCGTTGTTATTAAATTCACAATTTTGTGACAAAAGTTGTTCTTATTATTTCGGTCATAATGAATTTCCTTTTCAATAAAAGGTCATCTAAAATTTTATCGACTTACGAAAGTGATATACGAAAAACCAATTCAATTTTTAGTTATTTAAAAAATTAAATTTTTATGAACAAAAATAAAGAACAGCCACAAAAATATCATAATTGTTTTTTGATGTTTTTTCATCAAAAGTAAAAAATTATTAGTCTGAAACTAGTGATGAATTTACATAGATATAAGGTTTACATAAACCTCTTGAAATGCCAATTATAACGACACCGTATACATTGCAAGTCATTTACTCACTTATTCGAGCTATAACGATGCTCCGATCATTCGTCTTGGGAGTCGAATTTGCAGCACTGGTTGTAAAGTTATTGATAAAGTAGGGCATTACAATGCAATCTGTGTTGCTTGTAGAACGGGATTTCCAATAAAAAAGAGGGAGAGTTACGATGGAAGACGCTTTTATAAATATTTATAAAGGGCGGCGTGTAGTTTTGCTGGCTTGTTATATATCAAAAACTCTTTTTCTTCAGGTTATTCTAATGGAATAACAACATCATATTATAAGTATGAGGCATTGAAATATTGAATAAACAAGAGTTCTGTAATAATTTAACAAGCAAAACAAAAGTGGTCGATAAAATCAACTTTTCTAATATGAAAAATGAAAAAAAATGAAACTTTTCCCTTCTTACCTTTTATTAAGAACGAGATATTCCCTCAGAGATGTGGTTTGCATTATAAATGTACAAGTTTGTACATTTTACAGTATACCTAGACCTGCGTATAGAATAAGAATATGGATAATCAAAATGAAAATTTTGTTTACCTTGGTTGTTGATTCATTTTTAATTAATCGGAAACTCCGAACCTTGTCTAGTAAAATTACGAAATTGAATTTAAATTCATAATTCATAGTCAAATTATTTATGATCCAGATAAACAAAAATTGAAAATGTGTGTCCTATTTGTTAAAAAAATATCATATGTAATGAAGGAGCAAGAACCGATGTGCCCCAGAGGGAATTGCATCAATGAAAAACATCGATTTTGTCTATAAATGTTGTGTCTTTATTCCGTTCTTCTAAAGCAATTGCTTTTCATGGTGTTTAAAACGAAATTAAAAATTGTACACCGTAGAACAAAGCCGTGTGATGAAGAGACACATTAATTCCTTGTCACTATTATTTACAAGAGATATTTGCTTAACCTAAATTATTTTAAAAATAAAACTTGTTTTCTTGACAAGGTTTTACATACAAATTCGATCACACTCGTAATTGAAAATGTCCAAGCCTGGATGGCCCTTCAGCATTATTTTATATAAAAATGTTCCATAAATACATAAGATATTGATTTGATAAAGTAACTCGAAGTTAGGATTGCTATTGCAATATTTGTCAGATTCATAATTACGAGATAATTGAGTTTTTTTAATGCTCAGTGATCAGGTTTTAATAGAATCTCGAATTGAGAATTCAGAAAATTTACAATTTCATTGATTTGATCATTTTAAATTAAAGTACCTAGAAAATTACTTATGTAAAAGTAGGTAATGGTCTAACTGCTCAACATGATTTGTTGATCTATATTTATATGTACTGTAAACATACAGATTTGAATGAATACTGGTCAGAGCATTACTGTTCAATCAAATTCTTACAAAATTTATGTTATTGACAAAACTCATCAAAAAAATTGCAGAACTGTTGTAAACATGCTTAGATTTTTCGTTGCAACTGAGGCATCCGATTTAGATGCGAAGTAAAAACTACATAGACTTAATGTAAACGATTTTCAACCAAATCGTGTTCACCACATTAGTGAATGCCTTTTTTTCTTTATTTCACAACTAAACAGTTGGACTTTCGATTAAATCAAAAAGTATTTTTGTTTCATATTATCTTCGATGTTCCATAATTTTACAATAATAAAAGAACAAATACTTGCTGTCACTTGTGCTTGTACAATCAAAACCTAATCTAATTTAAATAACGCAAACTCGCTTTTGATCTCTCGTTCTTTCACTCGTCATTTGATTCGTAACTAAAAATAAAGATACGAAATTAAAGGGGGAAAAACACCAAGTTGTCGATAAACGGAAGAAGGAAACGCAAATGTACAAGATAGTACACAACTATGAGTAGAATTGCGATGGTAATTTTTTGTTTTTACTTCAAAAGAAAATGTTACGCAACATGTTGGTAATGCTTGTTGAGTGATGAATAAAACGACTGATGTACAGGGTAATGACAAAATTTACAGAACGTGGTTAAAAAATGACACGTTGGGACACGTTTACGCTCGGCCGAGCGACACGACGGCCGCACAAAAAGTCAGATGTGCAAGTTGATCGGTTCCGCAAGAGGCTCACGACTGAGCGCGCAGCATTGACAGTTAAGTCGTTGTTCGGCCAGAGAGAAGCACGGTCCCAGCTCTAGCTTCATCGAGAGAGCGAATGCGATCGTTCGTGTGTCTGCTGGGAGTCTCCGGCAGCGCGTGGATCTGTCAGTCTCTGGTGCGCAGGCAATTCGTCAAAGAACGGATGGTTCAACGCATCCTTTAAAGTTAAACGCTGCGACGGTTCGTATTCCAACATTTTCTGTATCAAATCGAACAACTGTCTGTGTTCTTCGTCATCACTCAACATGTACCGCTGAAACAACAAATTCGTAACATCATTTATTTGATCCATTTTCATATTTATTGTCCCTGGTAAGAATAGTTTTAAACGAAATGTGAATACGTACCAACAGTGGCTTACAATTATCACGAACATATCTTCCAGAAGACGTTTTCTCATCCCAGCTGAGCTTGCCGTGATAAAAATATTTAGTTTTAGTTTTGCGGGCCATGCGATGTGGTATCTGGCCCAAAATGCGTTCCATCATAGCGAGATGTTCACGATTGTCGTGCGTTTGAAATAGCGTGATGCCAAGATAGAGTTCAAATAAGATGCAACCGATGGACCAAACGTCGCAAGGTTGTGACCATCCTAATTCTGCAAATCCACAATTCATAAATCAGAAAGATAAATCAGCCGAAGCTTTGCCAAATGTTCTACTATCGCGCTACTCAAATTTACTGCCAAAAGTCTTATTACGGGTATTTAAGTGTCAACGAGGAACCAACATTTACACAAATGTTTCAACGACCAATGTGTAATTGTTCGTTTAGAAATCCGTTAATCAATTAGCTTTTTGTATGTGTATTCAAACAGGCCCTTTTTTCATAATTATCCGTTTAATTTTAACCGAAACAAAATGTTAATCTTGAAGTTAAGTTTTGTAACAAAAAAAATCTTTGCCAATGAGTTGATATGATATAATGTTTACTGAAGAACGGACTGCTGCAACCAAGTTCAAGTTTCCCTTCGATTCGTTTGAAATGGAACGCATAGTACACCTGTGTTAGCGTCATTGGCGCGACATATTAATAGATGGATACCTACCTAAAATTACTTCAGGCGCTCTGTAATGTCTTGTGCTTACTATCGTACTGTGATGTTCGTTATCGAAAGTAGCACTACCAAAGTCAATCAGCCGGATATTTGTTTTCTTGACTACTCGTACCTCCTTCTTCTGAAAAACATTCGATCACGTTTAGTTACAACTTGTACGTTTAGAAACCAAAAGCATTGTTTCAAGTTACTCGCAAATCCACAACATCTCACCTTCTTCGTCATATAAATTGTTTCGTAATCCGAATCAACAAAGAGAATGTTCTCAGGCTTCAAGTCAGTGTGCGTCAATTTGTTGTCGTGAAGAAATTTGACCGCATAGCAAAGCTGATATCCCATGTGTCTAACTTGGTCGAGCGGATAAGGCTGATAATTATTGTCTCGCTGTAAAGAAAGAAAAAGGAACAAATGATGGCGAATCGAACATATTGATCGGTATTGAAGGAAGTGACAGTTCAAAAAGGATGAATTGTCGCAAAGGCACGCTTTTGCGACGTAAAACTATTTATAAAATAACGAAAATAAAGTTCGAACGTTCGAGTATTATTTCAAGTTCACTGTTTTAGGTCGCGAGAATTTCGATTACGCCCGAGAGCAAGGTGCTAAAGCTGTTGTAATAAAAACAAACAATTATTACGATGCTCAGCTTAATTATTCGAGCTATTCCGGCCTATTTATAGCGGCTTCAACATTCACTATATAAATAATTGAGTTATTTATGAAGTGGTTATAAATTTTCTTCAACGTTTGTTTTCAATGTTACATTTTTTTCAACATCCCCGATTTATCATTGAATTTTTTTGGCTAAGCTAGAAAATTATAACCAATTCATACGCTGCTAATGCCGTCTAATTTGAATCAATTTTTGAAAACTTACCAAAAAGTCAAATACGCTCAAACCCAACATCTCGAAAGCGATACACATGTGACCATGGTAACTGAACCAATCCAACATTTTCACACACAAGCTGTAAACAAGAAAAGTTGCCAAAATCAATTTCTCTGCTTTTTTTTTGACAAATTATATAAGATTTTTTGTTCATTCAATTTTGATTGAATACAAAATACTACTCACTTATGGCCTTCTGGGTCCTTAGCAGAGATTTTTTCCAAAGCATTAATCTCCAACTTGGCTGCCTCTCGGTACTTTTCAACATTCTTGATTATTTTCAGTGCCATGACATGGTCCCTGCAAATGCAATCAATAAATTAATAGCCAATCAAAAATTATAGTGCGTTTCCAGTTTTCGTTCAAATTGATATTTGATTTTGTAATTTTCGTTGCGCAAATACGCGCGGCCAATAAAAACTAAAATAAGAAACTCGTGGGCAGCGGATGAAACCACACACCAAAGAAACAAATCTTGAAGCATTTCTTTTTTGTTTTCACTCGTGTCTGTTCTCACACCTTCTTTTTTTTTTCATTTGAGCTTTTCTTTTTGAAAATTAAAGCATGGTCGAGGATGCGAGCTAGACGCTGAGTGCAAGGCCGTTCTATTATTGCAAAGTATATGCCAATTTATGACATGCTATTTTGGAACATCACGGTTTATAAATCACTCAAAAAAAAATGCATAAAAAATAATGTTTAATTACATTGATTGTATATAAATTCATTTGAACTTGATGCTGAAATTGAGATGCAAATAATTGTTGATGTTCACTCACATTTGTAAGTCCTTCACCTCGACAACTTTGCCGAAAGTACCTTCGCCAAGGGTGGCCAAGATTTTATCTGCAATTTAAAACATCACATGAATGAATCGAACAAAGATTAGACCAAACGCTCAGCAAAATACCCTTTTTTTGAAAAATACATATATTTTTTTCAAAATACTCTACTTTTCATTTATTTTGGATTTTTCACTGCGTTTGATCTAAATGTCTGAACATGACTTTTGAGCTGATTTGAAGAGCGCATTTATGATAAAGTAACGAAAACTTTTTTTTTATTATTATTTATTCGAAACTTTGTCTGTAATTATTGAACTAGACAACAATTCATACAAAATGGCAACTGCTCAATAAAAATGCACAAGATTTTTTAATTTTGTGACTTTCTTGAAATTCTGTAATAGAAAATTTTGTTTTATTGGAAATCAAAAATCAAATTCCATTTTGCAGAATCGAAAGGAAACATCATAAATAACAAATCAGTTGATTCAATGACAACAAAATGTATAATCCAATTGACGAAATTCAATTAAACAAATAACATCGAGTTGTCATTGAAAATATTGATTTCACTATTCAAGTTATCAAATTTTGATTATCTCTCTTCTTCAAAAACATTTAAAAAATAAAATATCTCTTTTTATTTTTCTTTTTAATTCTAACTGTCATCTGAAAAGATAAGAAAGTTGTGTTGATCAATTTTAACGGTTAATTTTTGTTTGTTCAATTGTACAGTTCCATATACTCATAAATAATAACAGATTATTTATGGATACACGATCTGTACAATTGGAAGGCTTATAGATGAAGTTCACAGTTTGGGACATCAGATAGATTTATGTGTGTCTAGGGAATTTATATTGTCAATTAAATTTCCAAACTTTTAGTCATTACAAAACGGATTTTAAATTTTCAAATTTAATAAAAACGTTTCAGTCTCTTTAATAAGGAAATTGTAATAAAAAAAAATAATCACATGAAATAATTCATCCCAGACAACACAGATTGAAGAAAAAATTATAAAAAAAAAGACAATGGTTGGAACAAAAGGGGAAGTAGAAATAAAATGGAATCTAATGAGAATGGGATGAATAAAACAAAAAAGGGGAAGGGGGAGGATTGAAGGAATTATGGAAGGATTGAAAAGTGATAGCAGGTGGGATCGAAATGCATCGATCAGGATGGCTGCAATTGAAAATCGTGTTTTTGTCGCTTAAATATGTACTACAATGATTGTATTCACGTATTCACGAACATCTATTGGCCAGGACGTCGCCAGATTGATATATAAGGTGGCCGTCTTCGTCGTCCTCAACGGAGGGCGGTCGTGGGCTCTATTCGGTTTAAATAAGCGTTCGTGCATTGTGAGCGATCCATGTTGCGACGGTGGCGCCACCAGTTTTGGTCACAGCGAGAGGGCGTTGCGGTAGTTGGTCAATTGGTCATCATCAGCAGCAGCAGCGGCCCGTTATCAAACATACGTTTCGACCGTTCGTCCGTGTTTCAGACAGAGACAGAGACAGAGAGAGAGATTCCGTTCCAATTCCATATCCATTCCATAACAACGCAGACGGTAACCCAACAATCAGAGAGAAAGGGGAGAGGGCAAAATAGTTTGCCAAGTCAAAGAGTTGCACTTACGTTCTTTATATATTATATATTTCTATATATATATCTTTACGTGTATCATTTTTTATTTCAATTATATATTTCTGTCTAATTATATTTGTTATTTGTTATTATATATACACACACACACGTATAAATTCATTTGCTGACGCTCTTAATCTTAAATCTTAATTCAAATTAAGTGTTTGTTAAACTTTGTTAAATCAATTGTTTGATTATTGGATTCAGGTTCAGTTAGATTGGTTCTGTCGACTCGCTGATTGCTGACAAATTTGAACCCTTTTTTCTTTCTTTCTAAACTGTCAACAACATTTACAAAATGTGCCGAAAGTTTGGTCAACTTTTCTAACACTGTTTTCGGGTAAATTGGGTTTCAAAATAAAGAACCACAAAAATATGTTACTTTTCAAAATTTATTTCTCGAAAACAGTGCTGAAAAAGTAAACTAAATTTTGTAAACTAAAAAAAAAAACAATTTTCTTTTTTGAGAACTTAAAATAACTTTCTTGGACACAAAATAAAGAAAAAAATAAGAAAGGATTCAAAATATTTCTTTGTTGGACGCGCTAACTTACCAAAATTGCGAAACATTGGCCAAAATTTGTCATGAATAAAATGAAAGCAAAACCAAGCATGTTGAAGCAAAATGAAAAGCACTCAAACGAACGTGTAAGTAAAAATAGGATGAAAACAAAAGGAAAAGAAAAAGTGACCTGATCGCAATGTCACTCTACTGTTACGCTGCCAGAACTGCCCATCCTTGTGATTTTTCATCAATGAGAATATATTTTTCATTTGAAGTTTGTCAAACGTTTATTTCCCTCTTACTGAGACAAAATTGCTAATTTGTGCAGCACATTTTTTATCAGAATACACAAATGTCATATAAAATTGTTGACAACTTTATAACAAAGAATTATTTAACTTGTTGGTCCAAAATCTTCAAGTGAGAACCAAGAAAAAAAAAGTTAAAAGGAGTTCTTCTATGGGAACATTTTTTGAGTCAATTGGAAGAAAATGATCAGATTGATAGTTGGGGTAGGCCCCAATCAACATGAGTTCTTAATATAACGTTGAAATCGGGCCATCCAATGGCCTCATTAAGTCAATGATCAGCGGCTATCGATCGCGATTGTCAAAAATTTTTGACTATCAAATTGAGACTGCTCTTGGCACACGACAGAGAAAGGGAAACATCGAGAACGGGATACCAAACGCGCAATTCGTACACGGTTAATTATAAACTGGACTTTCATTAAATGCTATCTAACATTTTTTTTCTACTATTGCTAACCTCTCGATCAAAATAAACATCTTTCCATTACCATTTTTAAAATTAAAAAACAAAAACTTCCATCCTAACAAATGCAAAATGATTCAGAATTATCTATGAAACGATTTTTCACATGGAGTCGGATCTTAGTTTTATTTTCCTTACTTTCATTGGTATAAATTTTTCAATCGCAAAATTGGATTTAGGTTAAAAATAAGTTTTTTGGTGGCGCAAAGTCATTGAGAGTGCGTTCAAGATTATGAATTTTGTATAAGCTGCATGATTGAGACGTATAAATTTAACTCTGACAATTCCGTGATTTTGGATAGCGCAGACAAGATATTTTAATGATGTTGGAATCATTGTGCTCAAAGATGAGCGAAGCTGGCATTTTTACTCTTGATCTTTGTTTTCATTGTTTAATAATTTTGTGACAACTCAAAGCTGCTAATTTATTTCGATGGCACGAGTTTCATTTTATTTCTCAATAAATGACAACTTCTTGGTCCCTTAATGCAAAATCTCACAATTTTTTTTTTTTTTTTTTCAACGAAACAATCTATTCTTAGGATTTTCAAAACTTGAATCCGATTTTCTATTTTAAATTAAGAATCGTCATCGCTTATAAAAAAAAAATAGTCAAATGAAAATTAAGAGAAGCTATTCAAAAACTGGACTGTTAAAACATGAACAAAAATGAGTCAAGAGTTAAACATTTACATAACGACTTGTTAACAAAAGTTTTGATCGTAAAATCTGTCACGATGCAGTAACTGTAAAAGTGCTGCTGGTTATAAGCATTTAATCTGTCGACTTTTAGAGCTTCTCGAGCATGGTTTAAACAAGATTGAAACGCAGTTTGGAGTAAACGTTTCATCGTAGGACACTAATCGAGCAGGGCAGCATGACAACAGTTGACGAAAAAACAAAACAAAAAACTGTACACAGCCATGGTGTCAAAAATAGAATTCAAATTGGCCTTCGGACAGAAGCGTATCTTTTGTTTATTTTTCTGTTTTGTCTTTTGATGAAACGTGACGACTTACAGTTGCGGTCTTGTTCGTCCTGTGATACTTGCTCGCGATGATATCAGTGGTGCTGGGCTTGTCGTTTCTCGGGTCATTGGCAAGTTGTTGATTCGCAATGTTCGTGTACTTGAGTATAAGCTGTTGGATCTCTTTGCGTTTGGTCTCGCGCTCCCTGAGCGCGGGATCGGTCTCGCTCGGTTCGCTGATGATCATGGGTGTCTTGTCCTTATCCACAACCGTGGCCTCGGTTGGTACACAAGAACTCGACACGTGCGCTTGTTTGGGCTTATTGTCAGGCTGTTGGCTCGTGGCGTGCCGGTAGAGGGCGGACTTGCGTCTGACTCTTCGGTGTCTGTCATCCCGTTTGCTGCTGCTTACGTAAGGGTAGGCCTTCTCCGCGAGGACGATCGCACCGCTTGTGGCACTCTTGGCCAAGGGGTGGCCCTCCTCGCTGCTCACAAACGGACTGTCCTGTCGAGTTGGCGCAGCAGCTACAACGCTGGGTCTTCGGCTGCGGTACTTTTCGAGACCCGGGGTGTACTTGGTGTCGGCTTTTGGCTGACAGTTGGAGACCGCTGGAGCCGGTGGACTGGCGAGGGACGGGCCGCGCACCCTGTTGGTGAGTCGGTAGAGCAAATTGGAGCACGAATCCTGGAGCAGTTGTGTGACGCTAGTGGTCGAGGCCCTGGAGTAGCGCTGCCTCCTGGCAGAGGGCTGCTGGGAGGACGACCCGCCGGCGCCCTCCCTAGCCGAGAAGATAAACATCGCGTGGCAAAGCAACGAGAGCCACTGGTCGCAATCACGCCGACGGCGACGACGTCGGCGTCGCCCCGCCAATGGTCGCGCGCGCGCTCATACTATAATTAGCTCTTGAGTTAGCGCAAATACAACTCGGGCTTACGTAAAAATTCGCAGCTGCCCGCTGCGGGGGTCGTTGCAACCCCATCGCCTATTTATACAACAACATACCAAGGTCACAGGTGCAACAACACCGCGCGACACATTACACGCGCGAACTTTCTCGCCCGTCGACAATGCTCCATTGCTCAATCCCAACTGATCGCTGTTGCTGCTACTGCTGCTGGCTGCTGTTGTTTACATTGTCGCGGCAGTTGCGAAACAATTAATCGGCTTGCAAAACCAGATAACAATGCTTTCTTCCTTCCAGGGGTCGCGCGCGGCCGCGCCAACTAGCCAAAACATTCAACAATCGCGTTTTCACTCATTGATAATTCGGGCTTGACATTGAGTGAGGTCAGCGAATAACAACTTTTTCGTTCCTACAACTTTGTTAATTCAATCGCGCGTCATATTTCATTCATTTGACAAGTCCAACTTTCTTCTGTTTTGTTCATGTATTTTTGATTTTGTTGTTGTTTGTTTGTTTGTTTTTTTTTTTAATTCTGGACCAATTTGAGAAAACGATTTTTGACACTGCGGAGGAATTCTAAAATAAGACACATTGCTCATAATTGTGCATATCAGAAATAGAGCTTGAAAAAAGAGGCCCCACCGAGAGAAGGAGGGACAAACAAATGATCGCTTTCATCGCCAGTTGTATGTGTCACGACCTCACAGATCCTCATAAGGCATGTTAAATTCAAACTAGTGTTAATGAATTAGGCCTGATCTGGGTAATTGTGATGGTGATTCATTTCATTGCCACTACAAAGAATGGATTATAATTATACATCGCACTTTGTGGATCATCAAATGATAAACTAGGTATCTTTAAAAACAACGTCTAAAACGAAGCTGACTGTTAACGTTTATGGATAACAGTAATACCAATACTTTCATATTACAAAACAAATTTTATCTTTCTTTCTTTCTCTAATTCCTCAAATTTTTGAACCCACTTTTATTTAACTTTGTATTCTTTTTTTGTTTTATATAAAAATTTAATTTATTATATGTAACTTTTTTATATAATTCTTTATTTTAGTCTTCAGACTATATCCCGAGCGAAGAAAAATGATAATGTCACAATTACCCTGATTCGTATACTAAAATGCAAAAAGAAAAACTGGCAGTTCGAGGAGTGCGCGATACCTCCGGAACTGACGTATCAGACTCCGGTGTGACGTCGAGTTTTTGTGAGACGCACTGGTGGATGAGATGATGTGGCCAAGCGTTGTTGTCGGGCCATGACACCCGGTGCTTGTCGCTCTGGAACATCGTGCCCCGCTAACCCATACCTCGCGATCTCCTTCAAATCCAACTACTACTTGCTCTGTTGCCCCTCCCACTATGTTCTCTTAGACTGCGATTATTTCTGGAAACTAGGTATGTCCTCTTTCCAAGCGATTTCTAATCACATCGTTCCCATTTTTTGCCCGTCCAACGCTGTTACTTTTCGTGATCCACCATATCCGGTTACTCGAATCGTTCGATTTTTTTTTCTTTTACAACCTCTGTCTGATAGGGCAGATAGTTATGACACGTTTTTGAGAAGAATTTCGCAGCGCCGCGTTAGCCGTCCGACAGTCAGGCGCACTGAAAGCTTCGCGAAAGCCGCATCACTAGTCCCCCTCGAAAATAGTCTACGGTCCAAAATAGCCACAGGAACGTGGAAAAAAGTTTGAGGGGAAGCAACGGTACAGCCAATATACACTTTTCCGCCAAATTTCTGTTCCTCATTCGTGCCTTGAACTTTGTTCGTCCCGTTTCATTAATTATGCGACCTGGAAACATCAGACCTTAAAAATGTGACAGAGGCACGGTCGTTCCAAACAATCATAACGATTTAATCACAACGATGAATTTGAATCAGGCGCGCGTTTCTGGTTAATTGAATTACAATATGCGGCAGTTAGTTGCGTAGGTTCGCCCTCGATTAACCTACGAATGGCGCATTTTCCTTTATCCATAACTCATTATCCGGCACGATCGTCAGGGAAACAGAACTCCGCAGCGTGGGCTCGCAGAAGGATGAACTTGGCGCGCAGAAGGTCGCCGGCGCGTTTTTGCAACTGCGCGCGACTTGTCGAACGACTTTTTCGCCGTGCCAAACATTTTTCCACTTGCCATCCGCTTTGTCCAAAATCGTGAATTGCGTTCCCCGCGGTGGAATTCGCACGATGATCAACTGCGCGTGTTTTGCGCTGCAACAATTTATGCCTAGTCGTGGACGTGTATATCAACGAGTTTCACAATCCATCAACGCCTATCCATTAAGTCATGATACAGAAATTGTTCCAATGCGCCATTTCGAGTTCTTAGATCCGTTTATCCAATCATTTGACCATTTTCTTCTTCAATTGACTCATAAACAAAACGATTTCGTTTTTTACAGTGTTTTCATTTTGCTACGGCTGATTTTTAACGTAGATTAGCGTAATATAATGCAAAATTTTATAATTAAAATTTTTAATTATGTATGAAATTAAATTGAAAAGATTTCATGAAAGAAAAAATTAACAGAAAAAACGTAGATTAGAAAGTTTATCGGAACATAGCAAAAAAAATTTCATATCATTATTCCTTGAGAATTTAGGTTATAACCTCTTGAAAAGTTATCAATTTTTTCTTATTCCCTCTTGATCCATCGGGTAACTCCTTTATTGTTGAGAAAACATTATTAAATTTTATTCCGTGTATGAAAAATTACTTGTCCTTTATTCAACTGATGATTCTTTTTTAATTAAAAAACTAGAAAAGTTTTCAAGTATTGGACAGTAAGCGTTTTCGATAAATAAAAAATAAGTGAAATAAACTTAGCAAACTGATGAATCTTGTTTATTAAATTGGGTTTAGCATCAGTAACCAACAAGTCCACAGAACCTTAAATCCATCGGAACCGATTCCTAAAAACAATCTTAAAGGACTCTGGATAAGGACGAGGAGATGAATTTTTTGAGTTTGTATGTGCGCATGTATCAAAAATAATAATAATAAAAAAAAAAAGAATTAAAAAAACGGCTGAGCGAACAAACTTACCGGACTTCTGGTAGAAGGCGAGCGATGACGGTGGCGGTCCTGACTGGGCGAGGAGGTTGCATGATGACGGTGAGCACGGTTGCGTCGGGAAGATGTGGGGTGTCCAACGTGTGCCCGCTCACGGTTGCGATCACGCTCGCGGTCCCGCTCCCGGTAAGGATGAACATGTTGTCGGCCGCTGCTCGGCGATCTCCGGTGGCTGCGCTTGTAACGCCGTTCCTGGCTGGTCCCTCGTTCATGTTGGCGCGACCTCAAAACCCTCTCGCCACTACAAACATTTCATTCAGTTTCAATCGATTGTCTAAACAGCGTTTATTCATCGCCATAAAACATTTAATTTATTGGGCACGACTGATAACTTGTGACAAGACGCAATCTTGAGCTCAACAATCATTTTCATCTTTTTTGTTTTCAAAATGATGTCCTGATATCTCTATGGTTTTGTTGTGTCGTGTCAGATCCCGAAATAATTTTATGATTAATTGCATGTGTATTTTCCATTTTTGGGTGTGATTATTTTTGTTTTATTGAAAAGGTGACGGTCAGGTTATTATAAGTAGAAAGATGAGAACATTGGCAGAGAAAGTGCTAACAAAGGGACAGCCCGGATGTTCGACTTATATTTGTCAGCAAATGGTCCATATATTCAATGCGACATTTTTCCACACCAACAAGCTCCGAAACAATCGTGTGAACAGTGCCAAAATACAATTAACAATCGAATTCTATCTGCTTTTGGATCACTGCCACTTAATGCGCAAAACCAAACTTACATCGCAAATTGATCCCTTTTTTTCTCTAATTGAAATTCATATAAATCATGAAGAGATTAAATTTTTTTTTCTTTTAAGTGAAAAAAAAATTGGTGTAGAAATTTAAAATGGGACAAAGATGCGAAACTCAGAAGGGGTCCGGAGATAGCAATTAAGCGGAACTGAGCAGTAGAGGATAAACGAAAGCGAGACAAAATGAAGTTAAGCTGGGGACAAAAAGAGAGACGATGGAGGCGGCAATGACGCGGGGCCCTGACTGGTATTCTCTAGTTTTTATGAATTATTTCGGTTTGGCTTAGCAAGACAATGCACGAGCGCGAGCCATCACTTTCAATGACGCATCGCGAGCCTGCAAGTCTCGTGCACTTTTCTTCGTATCAGGTTCAAGGCGAGTCAACAACCCTATCAAATAACATTTCTCACATTTTCTTTCTAGTCATTTCGTATTATACTATCTCTCATTGAACTCTCAGTCGTTCGTATTTTTTAAGTCTCAAAAATTATTCACAATTCAAACAGATATAAATAAAACAAAATATCGAAACATTTTTGTATATAATGAAAAATCGAAACAAAAAAATTATTAAAAATAATTTTTAATATGTTTTAACCCAACACTTACATAGTGGGGTATAAAACTACCCCAGCGACTTTTCAAACACGAATTTTGGCAATTTGTAATTGAATTTGTGTCATAAAATCATGTTCATTGTTCAATTGCCTAAGGATCTTCTGATTGTAAAAATACTTGAATTAAATAAAATATTTCAATAACCACTGGGATTTACAATATTATTCTAAAACCACTCTGTATGCGTCAGGTTAAATATAAAAAATGTCATTGTCATCCATTTTTATATTGGATGATGAAAATTTGAATGTGAAAATTGTCGTCATTGTATAACGACGATTTTCTATTTTAGACTGACAATAAAATGCAAACAGTTGGGATCACTCATGTCAACAAGAGATGTCACCGATAGGGCACGAATCAACAACCAATAACAAGCTTCAGAATTGCGACATTTTTTTCATCCAAACTTGGACAGGGTCCAAAAATCTTAAACTATACTTTTCAACTTGTTTCATAAATGGGTCATCATTTGTGCCTTCCATTTTCGAGAAACAAAACAAATATTCCAAAATGTAAGAAAAAAAATTTGTATTTTCCTCTGAATGTTTTCACCGTAACAATAATTGGATTATTTGTGGTTTAGTCATAAGTTTAGACCAGATTATACTCTACCTGGTCTTCCAGACGATGCGAGCGACATCTAGGACGGGCATGCTGGTGCTTCCACCTATCGTACAATCTAAACGTTCAACTTGTTGTTCAATTAAAATGAATAATTGTTTAAATGTCTTGTCGTGGGTGAATAACAAATTTATCAAAGTCCATGTTGATTAAGCAAAACGTTGTTTAGAGATAAGTGAATCGATCATAACTATAACGAGGTTCAGATTAATATAAGTGCATCCAAGTTTGTCTTCAGATGGAATAGATTTGGACAAGCAAACCCAACTTATTTTTCAACTGGAAAAACAAGTCTAGTTATAGTTAAAAAAATGAAATATTTTTCAAAAATGTAAAATCAATTGAATTAATAAATTAGATGAAAAACACAATCCGAGTTGTTTTTTGTCCTTGTTTATGAAATTGATAGCTCGACTGGGGTGAAGACTTGGAACAAAATGTTTATCGCTTCCCAAATGAGGGACCTCGTTTGCTTACGCAAATGTTGTTCAATAACGCAAACCGGAAGTGCAAAAGGCGACACTGCGCGGTCCAGCATGACCATACACTTCGCATGATTCATCCGTGAAAATGATTGTACGAATAACGGCAATGTCATCGTCATAATTGCTTACTTTTTTATGTAACCTCTTTTCTTCCTGAACTTGACACTTTTATTTAAATATATAATACTCGACCTGATAGCCTGGCAAAACAAAAGAAAGTGTCTCGTCGAGATGAAGAATCAACTTTGAAATTGGATCGAAGTTGAGACGTTCAATAATCTATCGTGATACGAGGAATGCGTGCCTAATTGAAACGAACAGCACTCTAAACTGATCACTAGTTAACGTCAATGAAAAAAGCGAGACGTATTTTTTTTTTCATCCTCGAATGATTCCAAGACGAGAAATTCGACTTGTTTTCACTTTAGTGTTTTCAATTTAAAAAATCACGGTGACTAATTCTGGCGTTTGACTTGAAACATTTATTCGGATTCATTTTTTAGATCGTCTGGCGTCCAAACAACCCTCAGTTCGCTCATTTATAACTAATCCAATAGCAGCTTTCAAATAAAACTTGAATTTGTACAAAAAAAATTGGCAAATTATTCATATTCTTATCCTTGAATTTATTTTTAGATTTTTGCCTTTGAATGATTAGATAATTAAGATTTCAGTATCAGAAAAAGATATTTATGTAAAAATGAAGTTTTTTTCTTACTGAACCGATTTAACCGATGTCGAATGAGTGATTAAATTGTTATGAAACGAATGATAGTTGTCTAGACGCAACAACTCACGTATTCGATGTCCGGACGTTTGGCCAGGACGAGAATCGTCTGGCGAACGTATGCAATGCGACGAGAAATCGCTGTCGGAGTCTTAGCAAGAGCACCAGAGGGTGTTCCAAGTTGGCAGGAGCGGCTGTACGGGCACGAGCATGCACGCACCGAACGCGACTGCCGCGACTCACAGCCATAACAAGTGTGCTTCCCGAGCCTTGCGAGACAGCAGGGGAAGGGTCTAACAACAATCCTACGCCTTGACTTGCAATGTCCTCCCTCTTCCCTTTTACTCATTTTCTCTGCCAATTTTTGAATGATTTACATGTTTCATCGAATTGCATTTTAATGAAATTCATTTCCCTTAGTACGCAATAATAATTCTAAAAATTTTGAGAGAGAAAAAATTATTTTGTGTGTTATGGTGAACCAAAAAGGAAGAGAACATTTTTTATATTCATTTTTTTACTTTGGTTTTTTTTTAGAATTAAGACATATATAAGCTTTGATACATATAAGGGAGGAAGTTATAAAAATTGAAAGAAGTTAAATCCTACACTATATAAGTGGGGCCAGGTGAAAAACATAAATTATTTCAGCTTCATATGCTTGTGGCATATTTGAGTAACATTATTGACACCTAGCAGCAATCAAATCCCACTCATTAATGTGCAACACAAATATCGCAACTCAACAACTATTAAACCTCTATCTGGCCAATCAATATGCAAGCACGTTACAACAGTGAATATGTTTCATTTTGCACCAATAAAATGCAGAATCTCAAATCAATGCAGCAGAATTGCAAAAATAAAACCTCCACAAACACACATTTCAATCAATTTTCTCAAATCGGATGTGGCACCATTCTCTTTTTTTGAATATCAATTTTTTCATTTTTAATCTAGTTAAAAAAAGATTTCAATTCAGAAAAGAGTTTAAAAATATATCCATTTGAATTAAACATTTGAATTTAGTCCACTTTTCAAAAGATTTTGTTTTTTTTTAAATTAGTTAAATGGTTTGTTCCTTAAATTTTGATTCTCTCATTTGTCATTCTCAAACGTTTCATTCAGGCAAACACAATTAGTCCTGGAAAAAGAATTCAATGACAATTACAAAAAGAATGTTTAACGAATGATGAAGACGTCAAAAAATGTAAATGCATCTTGAATTAATGTTGCACACTTTTAAATCAAGATACATAACTCGCCTGCGGTGAATCGGTGAGAGACCGAGATGCTGAACAAAGGCACTCGCGGCAAGAGAAGAGTAACGATTTTTGTTGCAGCTCTGTCATTGAACCGGAGACAGAGACCTTTTTTTCTTCTCCTTTTGGAAAGTACACATGCATCGCTTTTTGTCACCTTGATTTGTCTGACGCGAGTTTTATTAAGAAAAATTGGAGTCATTTACCTGTATGTACCCTTGCTTTGTGGGCTCTCGTAGTCGATACGCCTACGTTTGTGATCATACTGTGGCGAACCAGCGGACAGAGAGCACGACCGCGAGTGGCTGCGCGACCGATGACGTCTTCGACTTCGTGGCATCTGCAACAAACGATACAATTTTATTTATCAGTCGATCTGCACATCTTCGACTAAACAATTGAACGAAATTGCAGGCAGGAGAATATATAAACGAGAGCCGGGAAAGGTAAAGTCCGACGATGCAGAGAAGAAACGAGAACGACACTATAAGGTAAAGAAAAGAAATGCATTTGTTGGTGATGGTGAGAGAGAGACCAAGTGGACTTACGTTGGGCTGCCGAAAGAGGTTTACTTGGTCCCAAAAGAAACCGACGACTGATGATATCCAAGAGCGTGAGGATGATGCGTGTTCAATGACACCGTTTTGTGACAATGACGAGGACATCGGCTCATGCGATTCTGTAAAATTTGCCCGATCTCTTGCAATTACAGTATTTTCTATTTGTTCGGTCAATCGTTTATCTTTAATTTCAATCTTAAATAGCTTTAAGATATTACAAAATTTTTAAATAAGAATCATGAACCAATGATCCTACAATTATTCTAACGATAATGACATTGAAAGACGTTGTACAACTTTATCGTACGTTTGTGTACAAGGTATTTCAATTACGATAGGTGAATTAGAAATGATACAATTTGTTTGAAACCCATCCATCTCTTAATATTTGACTTTTATCTCGATTAATGGATAGTTCATATTGTTGTATGTGTAGATTATACGAAATGTTTTTTTGAACGTTTCAAAATTAGAGCAACGCGTTAAAAATAAACTACTAATATTCTCATTTATCTAGACTAGATAAATCATCAGATTAATCCGATCATATTTTTATTTTCAATACAGTTTGAAATATGTGGAAAACCAAATTTTATATACCAAATCATAAAATTTACTTAGGACATAATTGACATCTCACCAAGGCTCCTTGAAATAATAAGTTATAATAACGATTCTGATACACTTATGTGTTGATGATGAACTGTATCCATTAATGAATATAGCATAATAAACAGAACAGGAAAACCCGTGCAGAGATCAAATCAACTGAGAAATTCATAACCCTGTCAAAGGTGAAGTGTTTGTTTTCCGCCGGAAAACAATGATGTAAAATTGAGGAGCAAGTAACCGAAGAGGAGGAAAAAAGAAGAGAGCGAGCGAGAGAGAAATATAAAAAAGGAGGTTAATTATCTCGGAGAGCTCGCAAGGCAGCCTTAGAGGGTAAAGAATAAACAAACCACAAAGAAAGCAGTGCAAGTTGTTTTATAACCTAAAAGTGTGTAAGGTAGGGACGCTTTAGGGGTGAAGCTTTGGGCGCGCGTTTTTTTCGTGCTTGTGAATGCCATAAGGAAGACGTGCGATGCGTCGGCCATGTTGGAATAATCGGGTGTTGAGGTGAAAACGGGACGCACGCGCAAGTTTAGGACTCTTTTAAGAATCCGGGCACTACTTGTTGGGACTCGGAGCGTTCCTTTACTTACTTTCTTGGTAATCAACAGAGTCGGTGCTTTGACGAGCGAAAAGCGCGTTTCGAATGCGTTTGTCACGAGCGCAAAATATCTGCGTTCTACCGAGTCGTTAGACAACGACGTCACTCGCGTGACGTCATGACAATCGATCCGTATAGAGTGCGCTGCTTCTTCGAGTACCTTCCATACTGCAACTAACTTCCGCTTGCTTCCGTTCCCGCCAGAATTTAATTTGAAATCGTTTTGTTTGTGTTCCATTTCCCTCACCATTTCTTGTTTTGACCTTCATATTTATTTTATTTTTTGTTTCAAAATATATTCGTGTTTTTGACATTCCAACAAATTTTAAAATATTATATTTACAGATAGAGATGAAAACTCGTTTTTTGAAGGGAAAAATAAGTTTTCAATGGGTAAAAACATGAAAGTAAACAAATATGAAAAACATGTTTTTTGTTTACTGAACACAAAACGGTATTGAGCAAAACAATTTTGTGAAAATGTGAGAATTAAATGTTAATAAGTTGTATGACTGGATTGTCTTGGCGTAGAAAATAACAAAAGACAATGAGCTTTCAAATTGTTAGATAATGTTGTGATTCAGTTAGTCGAGGAAGTTTAACCGATTGATGATGAATGAGAGACGAAGGACAAAGCGACTTTGTGGTGTTTTGAAATGAGAGCGGTGAAATTTGACTTACCTGATTCCTAATCAAATGGTTGAATGCCGTTCCAATGCCTTGGTACATGAGCCTAATTAATTTGGGTATCATTGTTATGAATTAAAAACTAAAATTAAATTAACACACAAACTGCGGACAAACTAGCACATGCCGTCGACACATGCAGCGTCCGTTGTCTAGGATTTCAAGGATCGCGTTCGGTTCGGATCGGTCAAGCTTCGGATCCAAGAGAGAGAAGAGCAACGAACCGCGAATCTATACACAGAGAGCACCTTGTACGCGCGCCTACATCGACCTCTCTTTAACATCACGTTTATCAACATCCGTTTCTGTGTTACCGACTGTACACGTTTCTTTTTCTTTTTTTCTACATTTTTAAATACCAAACTTTTTTGCGCGTTTCGGGACCTACATTTTTATTAATCATAGTTATTAATCAAATATGTATTTAATTTCCAAATAAACAATTGATGTATTTTTTAATTTTGTCGTTTATATTTCATTTAATCACACTCTTTTCGCGAATTTTGATTTTTTGTTATTGAAAAATGACGTTAATTTGGATATTAAACTTGTAAAAATGATATTATATTTGATTAGTATTGATTTATGTTTATCGCATTTGGATGATGTGATAAATAATTATATAGATTTTATTTATTTTTGTTTATTTTTAGTAGCAATCAAACTTAAAAATAATTTTTATTTTCACATGAATCATGCAAAAGTTATAAATTTGTTGATGCAGTAAAAAAGTGTCCATAACTTTATAAGTATATTATTGGAACAATGTTTTATTACATGAAAAGATTCATAAGTCTATAAAATCATGTCACTAAGCTTTACTGTAGTTTTTAGCCGATAGACTATAGAATCATGAAACATTATTAGCGTGAATAGTGAATAAATATATATAAATTATATGAAAACGGATATTTAAAGCAAATAAAAATTTTATATCAAAGTGGTGTATTCATTTTACGATCAATTTTGATTTAATTCTAATAAATAATAAATAAAATATATATAATTTGCGAAACAAAAAACAAGGCACTTTACTTAACAAGGCATGTCATTTACTTACAAAAATCCCGAGAGAGATAATTCTCTGAAAAGCCAAAAACTATTCAGAACGATTTCAAACTCATCTCATCACCATCAGAAATTAAAATTCATGAAATATGTTTTTTACAATCTATACCATTTTTAGATTACTGAATTCTTTACATATTATTACCTGTGGGTAAAAGGTGTCAGTGAAGAGAATTAAATTTTGGTCCAGATCTCGTTTGGGTTTTGAATCCGTAGTTTTTTTCCAAAAGTTATAGGATTTTGCCCCAGTCAACTGCAATTATAAAACCAACGAAGAATAATTTCATTTTTAAATGAATATGCTACAGCCAATTGACCCAGTTACAGAAAATCAATGGCGGCAAGATAAACAAAACTAAGAAAAAACCAGACATTCTACCATTTCACAAGAAATTTGTCAATTTTTATCGGTCAATTCATTTTGGTAACTTTTTTCTTTTATTGTTTTCAGTGTTTATACTGTGTGACAATCAGCTGTTTGATGGGAAAAATGGTTTGAGTGTTTCATGTGTTTGTTGCAACACCAATGTTGCAAGAGGTTGTGAAAAAAAGTACCTGCTTCAAAATGTTGGAATAGACTCGCAAAACTTTACGAGCAGGCGCCTTAAAAACTTTCTGCGTTATTAAGCGAAACAGCGTGGAAGGCAACAGCGATTTGTTCATCTTCCACGTTTTACGGAGTTCCGAAGCTCACTGCGCGGAGCCCAGTATAGAAACAAGAAACGAGCGCTTGCGCTTTTTGTTCACCTTTCATGTGAACCTACTCATTTCTTATAATCATTTATTCAACAATGCACCTTCGCTTCTTTCAATGTATGCATTTTGCAATCAATAAAAAAATGTTTTTTTTTTTCAATTTCAAAAATGTTATAAACACAACTTACTTCAAATTTAGCTTCACCGAACTGCAGCATGTTAAATTAAAACGATGAATTTTGGGTCCAGAAAAGATGAAACACTAGGATAATCTTATTTATATTTTTGTCATTTTCTATGTCATTTTACGATGGAGAATCGTTGACAGTTTTTTTGTCGTGAAGTCAGCGACTTTTTTTCCCCCGACGAATGTCAATTGGTTTCGATTGACAAAATTTCGAATCGCCGTTCGAAAATTGTGAATGAAAAATGTAGATTAAAAAAATTTTTTAAATCTAATGTTGATGATTTGTAGAAAAAAAGGAAAGAGAGAAGAGGAAAAAGATATCGGATCGATATAGTGATCGCCTTGACAACGACTCTGATGAATCGAGTGGTGTCTGGTTGAATTGGATGGGGCGCGCAGTTGAGACTGGCGCAGATGAGCAATTGGACGAACAACATGCTCGGCAGCAGCTGACTGTTTCAGTTTCGCGCGCGATCCATCAAAAAGTTCGACGGTAGGCAAGAGGCGCGTATCCTGAGCTGAGAGCAAATTTGAGCTGCAGGCACGGAGACCACCCAGGGATATGTCGAAAGTGCGAAAATCTTCGCGCACCCTGTGGACACCGTGGCGGAGACCCTGGTCCTTCGGAAGAACTCACTCGTCCAGGAGTTGCAAAAGCGCCGAGTGAGCTTCGACATTAATAAACCCGTCCGGGACAATGAGCTGGTCCTGCGAAGGCTCGAGCACATGCCCAAGCACCTCCAATTCAACCCGTACATCAACCAAGGATATCGACCTGTCATGACTCCTAGCCAATGCGTCATTAGTATCTTTTCCTTCCATAATGAGACTATCAATATTCTCACCCATGGTAAGCACCACTCTCAAAAAGCATACTATTTTTTCCCTTCCTTTCCTTTTGTTTCCATTTTCAATTTTACCTATTTTTCTTTCTATTTTAAATTTTTCATATACAAGCAGAAATATGTCTTCTGTCCGTACAGAACTGACAGCATTTTTGACATTCCTGATTTAGTTTGGATCTTAATAGTCTGATTAAAGCGTTAGATTGTTACTTAAATGTAATTGCTCAGATCCGTGTTGAATTGGAAAAACTGCTATTATTTTTAAACATAAATCAATTCACATTTTTTTCAAATACGTATAATTTGCAAAAAATGATTGTTCAAACATTGCAACTTTTATAGACTCTTGAAACTTGTCAACCGAACTCCTTAATCTGATGTTCGATAAATAATTTTAGATCGTTTTATTTTCGAACAAGATGAAGGTTTAATTAACCAAAAAATAATTGGCAACAGGAGATAAAAGACATCAGTAAAAAACGTGTTTATGATGACACTAAAGTGTAACAAGATTAAGGTCAAGGTTTGTAATCGATAGATTAAATCCCGCTAAATCCTCACACAACTTCAATGAATTTTACATGGCGCATATCCGGGTTCATTTAAATCGATACTGTTACGTTCAACGACATGCTGCTTTTTGTAATTCAGTTATTGCCAACAGATTTAAATCGAACCTTTTTGCTTTCAGGTTTTGCAATCATTTACTTCCTTGTGGTGGTTCCAAATCTTCTTCCCTGGGGTAGTCAAGGTTTACTGACAAATTTTCTGTCCTGGTGCCACTTGATTGGAGCGATCAGTCCATGGATTGGATCCTTCCTCTACCATGTCTTCATGAATGTCAACCACGATGAGAAAATTTATAAGCATTTGCTGAAGCTTGATATGCTCGGAATCTGGCTCTGTCAAAGTTTTGGTACATCAATCTATATTATTTCATTCAATAATTGATCATTTTATTTCTCATCAATTATTAAAGTCCAGCAAAATTTAACGAATAAAGAAACACAATACAAATCAATGGCCCAGAGACAAAAAATAAATACAACAAATTTCAATATTTAAAATAACAGTTTGATTCTTGAGATTGGTCCATTCGAGTCCAATCTCGAATATCAAATTATCATTATGTAAAAGTAAAATCTTAAAGGATAACAACTGAGATTTACTATTTAAAATACGTTGGGATCACTGGTGACCCCAATATGACCGTCTGGAGTTAAATTTTGAAAAATTAAAATCGTTAAATGTCTGAACTGCTGACACACCTTTTTTAAATATTGATTGAATCTTTTTCATTGTTGGCAAAAACATGAATTGATAATACATTTTCATAACTACAAAGAACAAAACTGAGACACCAAATCGGTTATGAAGTGTTCAAAAAATTATCCCTTGAAATTGTGCCAAATGGAGTTATTTGTTTTTGCCTCTGAGCCACTGAAATAAAATCATTTCTTTTTGTTTCGCTTCGCCTTTTGATATACAGACTAATGGAACGTTCAATTGTAGGAGGTGTACCAATGGTTGCAGTTACCGGACATTGTCTGCCCTCTCCCATTTGGCATTTTTGTATTTCATCTTATTGTGTTCTTAGTGTTTGGGGATTGTTAATGGTTACTATTTGTTTATACTTTAAATCAATAGGCTCTTTTTAATTTGACTCTTTACATTTAATAATTGAATTTTAATCTAACCGATTGTTTTCTTACTAGGCCATGAACGCTAAATCTCCATGGCAAAGACGGATGTGCTTTATGCCGCCGTTTTTAATGAGAATGCTTGTTCTCGTCCTGAGATGTTTTGGTATCGGCGGAGGAAGTTCTCAAATTTTAATTCACCTCATTTTACAAGTAACGAAACAACATTCTCATACTTTGTATACAAATATGATTTGAATGAATTAAAATTTTGAAAGTCGTCGTTTCTCAAAATGACTTGACACTGAATCATATATATTTCAGGATTTATTGGCTGTAATTGGTGGAACGATAGGGGCACTTCGCATCCCGGAAAAATGGATCCCTGGAAAAATAGATATGATGCTGAACTCACACAACATAATGCATGTAATGGTGGTATTAGCAGTCTATTCGATGCATGTGGCAACTGTGGAGGACCTCGCGTGGATGGTCGACCCTTCCAGTTGCGCACTTACCGATTATGCCTCACCCAATCATGAGGAACTGTGATTCAATCACATAACGGAGCTTCGCAGAAGTCTGTGATTTAATTTAAGCGATAAAACTTATCACCTCAGAACTAACTCGCAACGCAATACATTCCAAAGTTGCTCACATTTAGACAATTTCAGCCAAAAGCCTTACACAAATACGATCGTTTTCTCTCACTCCAAAATTACAATCAAGAATAACAAACCTCTATTGTTTCAAGTTCATTCAATGAATTATTCATCCTATCGTAATCTCTTCATCGAATTTTGATTTATTCATAACCGATGTAATTATCTTCAATTATCTCCTCGCTATATTTATTTTTAAATAAGAAAACAAATGAAAAACAGATGACTATCGCTTGAAATATAAAATAAGAAAATTTAGCATGCATTTCGAAATGCAATTCTATAGTTTGTTCGATACAGAATTGATGTCTTCGACTTTCCATTGTGATAGTTTACTCAGAGCCTCCAATGATCGTCATAATTTAAACTTTAGCAGTTATTGCTTTTTGAGAGAGACATATTTTTTGATTAGCCGTACGGGAATCGAATTGTTAAAAAGCTACAAAAAAGTGTAATTAAGAAAGCGTTCATTGAAATCATATCTGAACGGGCATTGAAGCAGAGAGAATATATGAAAATATAACGAAGTATAATAGCAGAAGATGGTATATATTGTATGATGAGAATTGACAGAATTACGAAACGATATGCATAATTGAGTAAAACGATTTGGAAACGAATAAAATGTTTTTTTCGTTTCGGTAAACGTTAATGTATTTTATTTTATAGACACAGCATTAAAAAAAACGTTGAACGTTTTATTTGCGGCTTTCTCTGATGATGAATTTCAATTAGCTGAACAAGGAGAAACCTTGATTACAGCATTTTTTATTTAATCGGTTTGAGAGTATTTTTTGCAGCGTTCATAACTTGTAAGAAAAAACAATTAGAAGTCAATAGAATTAAAAGCAAAGTGAAGATATATTTATATCAAAAAAGTAATGTGTTAGTACAATGATAACAAAACGACAAAACTAATAAAGTGGAAACGGCTATGCGAGCACATCAAAAATAAGTTTATTATATTAATCAAGAAGAGTACACCTGTCAAGATGTTGTATACAAGAAAAGTGCCTCTGATAGCCCGAGCTCTAAGATGTTACATTTTCACAATTGAATCAATTGTTAGAAAAATAAACTGTTTCAAAATATCCTATCTATTATACATTTCTATTTACACCTGATTTTAGCATATTTACATTTCTTTGCTTTTTTCATCACCTACATTTGCAATTAACTCATACAAAACAATAAACGCGGTATACTTCGTTGTTGCTAATAATACAGCTGTTCGTACAGCAATATAACACTCTCTTATATCATTGCAAATCATCTCTTTTTTTCTACTTCGTATAAAATATTTTTAATCTTCTTAAATATCTCGTTTCATTTCAAATTACTTCTCTTCACTGAAGAGGGGCTTCACTTTCACGTGTATAACTTTTGACTCTGCTGAATTTGAATGGCGGATACCGTGTTCCCAGAGTGAGACAAGAAGTTGTTTGCTCACCGTTTTTGTACTTTGTGTAGATATTGTACTTTATCCAGTGCAGCTGTGAATTGATTTTCTTTTGGTGGTTTTGTATATCGAGTTCCTGAAAAAAGTAACAATATTGTATATTATATTTTTAAACTTCAAATCATCTTATTCAAGATAGATTGATTGAGAAAAAATGTTTATTTACAATATGAAAAGTTTGCTCTCCACTATCATGAAAAATTTCTCCTTTTCTTTTTTTCCTGTAATCATTGTTTGTTTTTGTATCTTGCTTCTTCAGATAAAGGTTGACATAATTGTCGTGGAGTCTATAATGGCCAATTAAAACCGAAGGATTAAGAGGATTACGGGAACGCATGTAATTCACACAGGTTTGTCCTTCCTCGGTCGATGTCAGCATGAGTACTTTTCCCTCAGGAAAAAATCTGCAAAAAGAGATATTAATTTACAGCTATAGTGAATGCATATTAATATGACAAAATAGTGTTAAAATGTTACCTTAAGTATCTGAAATATTCAACGAGGTACCACGGCTTATAAAACGCATCCTGATAGCCACTTTCTCCGTGTCTTAAATAAGTCGTTCTGCTTATGTAACAGCCGTTGAATCTTAATCTTGGTCTTTGCAGGTACATCTCCCTCCACGATTGATAACGAGGCTCGTAGTGGCCACAATTTAAACCCCACGCTCTATCAAATTAAAATTTGTTGTATTATTATTTAATTTATGGTATAAATTTTTTCTATTGTACAATTTGAATTGAAAAATTACCATTTTGTTAACCAAATTTCATTTTCAAATAAAGATAAAAATTCAATTAAATAATTACAATTCATTTGTAAGTTACCTGGCACACGCGAGTCTCCATATTTCTGGATCTCTGGCTGACACATAGAAGCCACGACAAACTGTCGAAAACATTTCTAACGATCTGAGATCCAGATCTGTTGACACAACCCATCTCAGGATGTAGAAAACTATTTCTAAAGGCAAAGCTGATATATGTGTCGTCTGCAAGTTATTTTTTTAACAATGAATAAATCATCAACTCTCATACAATGATTTTATAAACAATTATAGGTTTTATCAAACTTACGTTCTGTTCGTACCGCGGGAAACAAACCAACTGGTTAGAATTCACGATTTGTGAGAGTTTAAGAAACAAATCAAATTCCTCATCGCTGTCTTCAGAGATGCCATCGTCATCATTGTTATCAGTTTGATTGTCACCATGGCGATGATCTAACTGCACATCATCAGCCTCGGATTCATTTTTTTCCTTAGCTTTGGTTTGTTCATACAAACGAAATTCAATGTCCGGTACCAGCTGCACTGCTTTTTTGTAAAAACATACAGCCTCGTAGAGTTTACCAGACTGTTCGTGTTCTATTCCTTTCATAAATAATGCTTTCGCCTGGAATCATTATGAACAATGAAATAATAATAAAAGAAAAAAACAAGCAGATGTGTCGAAAATATGAAATAAGAATTCACACCTTGTTTTCAATCGATATACAATTTTCAGTAATATTATCGTTTGATGTTGCAGTTGGTTGTGGTTTAACGTCTGACGAAACTTTTAGTTCTTTCTGCCACTGAGCTCGAAATTCTGACAAAACATCATCCATATTTTCAGGTGACGAAACTTTCGACTCATCCTCGTCGTGTTCCTCATCTCCAGAATCAATCTAAAATGTGAACGTAAAATAATAAATAATAAATCATCTACCAAATCGAACATGATGCAGCTTTTTTTTTTATCAATAACAAATCAACCAATAAAAGCTATGTTTACGTCATCATAACATATTGTTTTTATTTTTCATTTTCGTTTAAATACGTGAAATTATTCACAACAATTGTTTACAAAACGGCTACAATTAGTTGTAGAATTGCGATTTAGAAGTGAGACAGATTTCGATCTGTTTATATTTTTGCTACAACATGAACTGAAAAAGAGAGGTTATCATTACGAAATCAATAAAAAAAGACATTCAAGAAGCACCAGTAAGCAATGTTTTTACATAAAAATGTACCATTTTTGTTGATATATTTATAACTGGCTGGAAGGTGTTCAGCAGCCGAACTCTCGGTCAGAAAATCGGATTACATTGCTAGGCCACAATTCCGCTCGCGAAACGGCCGCCATGGTTGTATTCTCTACTGTGCTAACTCGCTCACTCACCGACCACAAGATGCCGTTGATGTGCGCGCGCGTGTGACGTATATATTTATGTGTGAACCATAAATACGGCTTGAAATAATAAAAATTAGGTGAATTTGCTGGTTACATGCACATGCTTATAAGAAAAGTATTTTTTTAAATCTCTTTTTAAAAAGATATTTAACATTTTTTTTAAACCCAAAATTGATTGAAATTTTAGCTCTCCCACTAGCATTTTGAAAATAGCGGTTTTCTACCATCTTTATGCTGATGAATAATAAACAATAGATTTCTTCTGTTTTTCCATACAGATTATTAAAAAACGGCCTAAATTTTATCTCCAAAAATCATGGTGATTGGCCAAAAATTGATGAAAATAGCCATTTTACTTGCTTAGTCCTCTTAATCCGTATCTTTTCTTTAATTAATGAAAGTACTCATTTTCTTCTAATAGTAAATAATTTATAATTTCCATCATTTCAAAAAAATCAAAAAAGAATTCAGTTTTTTTTGTATTGATTAGAGGAATACACCTTAAATAAAATTTGTTATTCAGTCAAGAAGCTTTTGATAACAATGAGTGCACACAAACGAAAATGTATATTTTCTCGTATATTTTCATTTATTGATAAACAGCAATGAAAACCAATTTTTTATAATAAACATAAAAAATAAATAGTTAATAAAAAAACAATAAAAAATTTATCGAATTTGAGAGATTCCTAAGAATCATTCATGAAAATCAAACGGTTCTGTATAGAGATGCGTTTTATACCCATCATATACCTGTTACCTAATTCTTAAAATATTTATGAGCAGTGTGCGGTCATAACTCAACTCCACTTTTTTTTTCTCAGAAGATCATGTCAAAATTGAATACCAATGATGGTTGTGCAATCAAACTACTCCAGAAGCAACGGTATTTTGTTTATTGACCATCAAACTAAGGCAAGTTCATTGTCGTGGGGATGACTATTAGATGTCAAAAACCCGTTGCATCTCACGTTTCTCCAACGTGACATTGTAAAAATGTTGCAACATCCGAGAGTCTAACTCAAAACAACTTTTATTCTAATTTTTATTTGTCTAAAGAAAGAATTTGAGAATTAAAAACTTTTACAGATGCAAGAAGCCGCAATAATTGACGGAGAGAAATTCATACTTTTTCGTTAGCAAGAATTCTTGTCGATTTCAAGAATAACAATGATTACAAGGATTGAGAAATTGACCCACTTGATGACCCAATCGGGACAAACAATAGGATGCAATTTTCAATATCCCATGCGGCATGTAATTTATCGACGCAAAATAGTCTACTTTTTAACTTGGTATAAAAAAGGACGGTATGCACTTACCACGATTTTATCATATGTTTTTCATGCTTTTTGCACATCAGATGGTAACTTATAATGAGCCAACGCGTCCAGATCCACATTTAATTACACTGCTTTAATTAAATTTAACTTTAAACATTCAAATGATACTTTTTCCAGATGAAAGATTTCTTCAATTTGACTCGAATGAAAGTACCGAGATAACGGCAGCATCACGGGCATCTATGCAAACATCATCTTTTTGCCAATCGATTTCACTGTTACCATAACAATTTTTAAGTGTTCATTTTGCCCGATCATTGGCAAACATACCAATTTTTAAACCGCAATCAAAATATATGTTAAAATAAGAAAATAAGACGAGTTGAAACATAATGTTTCATCGGCAGGATTGGTCCATCGGATGTTCTGTCGGCAAGTTTTATTTTCAAGAATATAAACACAAGCGTACAGTTAATCGTACGAGTAAAGATTAAGATTATGATTTGTGTTAAAAAAATTGTAAAAGATAAAATATTTAAATGAATGTTTATCATGAATTATAGAAGAAAGTGCAACCCACAGGGTCCGCTAATTGGTTTCACACGCTAGACAATAAGTTTCGGCGCACAATCATACGATGATGAATTGGTCACGATTCCGTTAGATCCATTTACCACACGCCTTTTTTCAAAAAAAAAAAAAAAAAAACTTTCTATTTGTTTACTATTTTTGTAACAAAATAATTAGTTAATTATTTTTCACGCGCTTGGAAAATGATGAAAGAGTTGTTGAATATTTTTAAACGGCGGGATCCAATTGGATTGTAAAGAAAAATGTGTCTTGAACCTGATGTTGATGAAGAAAATAACCAAGCTGAAATTTTATTTGTAGGTTGAATGAGAGATCTGGCAAGCTGGAGCGATGGACTGATTATTAATTAGCGATTGGTGCCCTGCGAGCCCCACCCCTTGATTACCACTGCTGTCTCTTTCGAGATCATCTTCTGGAGTAAAAGTCGTGATCCTCCCGACAGCTAACACAGAAAGCATCATGCGCTTGGCGAGTACCAAACGAATCGTCCTCAGTTTACTTTCTCTCTTTTCCTCGTTTTAATTCTCTTTGACATTCCGCATTCTCACGCTGCCGGATCCAAACGTGTTAAGTGTTAGTGCGCGCCGTGTCAGTTAGTGAATTATTTTTTGTACACCTGACAGCAGATATTATTTATTGGCCCAAAAAACAAAAATCTACGCAATGTTAAAAGTAAGTTCCTTTTTTCGTTTCATTTAAATTTTCATCTCAAGTTTCAAAAGTTTCGAGACAAGTGGATAAGCGCGGGACAAGTGAGCGAGTTTCATTTTTGGCTTCACGAACATCCATCCTCGGGATGATCTCTCTGACAAGTTTCATTCCACACGGAGTTGCATAAAAGCCGTGCCACATAAAGGAAGTGTATGAAAAATTGTGGAAATTTCCTGGGAAAAGACAAGTTCTGAATGCTTGAATTTAAATAAAAAATAAACTGTGGCTTGTTATTATGCGGATGCGTTTTCTCGGAAAATTTGAAACCATTTGTAAAACGGTTTCGCGGTAATTTGAAATGAAAGTCAAGATAGTCCCGGAAAAGACCGTGACGATTGTGACAGTATATGGAAAATTCATTGTTTGCTCTTTTTTTAATCCCCTTTTAATAATTACTATACTACATTTTCAATGTGAACATTCGATTAATTTCATGTTTGCATTTACTGTGCAAGTGAATATTTTCATGTCAAATATTTTTTACTTTGATGAAATCATGCTTTACCAAACAAGCCAAGTAATTTTTGTGAAAAAAAAATGGTTTTCGTAAAGCGTGTACAGTGAAATGCGCGTGGTCAAAATAAGCATATAAAAACGGAACGGAAGAGCTCGTCCAGAAAACACCAGTCATTAAAGCTTATTTTATAAGGAAACCTTGCGCACTCAAACTCTCCCGGAATTCGAAACGAAAATTTGCTCGCAACAATTACACACCGCGAGGGATCATAAAGCATCCCGCCGAAGAATTTGTTGATGATTTACAATTCGCATAAAATGATGAGCGGGGAGTTGAAAAGAAGTGTCCTCGTTAGCGTTGGCGGATTTCTCTCAAAGTCTCTCGCGATTTCCAGTTGCGCTTTTTTTTTATTTTATTTTTTATCCCGTTCGACCTGGTTAGCTGGACGCTAATTGTCAGATTCAAATGACGCGGGTGTGAATTAGTCTGAGAAAGTGCTGAATGAAAGAATCGTGTGCGACGGTGTCACTCGCGAGTCATTTGTCAACGTCGTACCGCCTCTCGACGTCCACCTGATACTTACTTTCATCCACCTGCCGCTCAATTTATTGTCGATTCTGTATCTAATGATATCACGTGATAACACATCGATTCATCTCAAAATTTCTATTTTCAATATCTGAACTGAAATAATTTCTCATCCCCCTTTTTCCAATCATTTTATAATCAGTACCACATTTTGATAAGAAATAAAAACACAAAGTGGAACGATGTTTCAATGTTTATTTCTCAAATTTTTGCAAATTTTTATTTAGTTTTTTTTAAATAAATAAAAAAATTTTTTTTTAAAGTTGAATGATAAAAGTATGTTTTAATAAAATATCCTATAGATCATGTACCTTCAGACGATGGATGAGAATAATATAAAAATTTATTGTTATTTCTCTCAGTGTAATGTCTTGGCATCGGGTCAAACCGAAGTCATTTGTTTTCCACCTATGTATGAAATGGATGAGACATGTGGCATAAGCAAAGACAAAGTCATATATGAAAATGCATTTAATTGTCGCGTCATAAAATCGATTGGAAAATCCGAGAAAGCGCTTTTCGGGGAGGATAAAAAAATGATGAAATTTCTCGTATATGACACACGTGGAGAAAGTCATTGTGCGGGGGTCGCCGCTCGACACAGAGCATATGTATTTCTATTAATTAAATCCCACCGGCCGTTTTTCATTATTGAAGTGTGTGCGTTCGATCACGCATCTGCGACACTCAATAACTGATTTATTGAGTTATTGCTTGATTAGACCGCCGAGTTAATATTTCACCGTTTTTCCAAACGTCTTGCAAAATTTTTTCCTCTCGACATTGTCAACACTTTCATCCAAAGATTCTTGTTCAATCTGTTTTGAAGTTGTCACGACAGGAGAAAAAAAACGGTTATGATCATCAGAAAAGGAAAAAAAATGTGAATGCTGTATTTTTCATCAGTAAAAACTTTTCACTTGATTCCCAAATGGAGTTGCATTTCGCGACGGCGCGGAAAAACTGAAAAGATTTATCTGTTTGTCACCGGAACAATGAGATTTTCGATTACAAATCTGACAGTGTAATTTGTTGTACAAATTAGAACCACTCGGGCATCCTTTAATGAGAATCGCGGATTTCTTTAACAGCTTGCGTTCGGCGCCAACCGGATTAGTCACAGGTTTCTACGTTCGACCCCGTTAATCGTGGGATTTATTTTCCAAAATTCTTATCTCAAGCGACGTCACACGCGGTAACGTTTGATTTTGACAATGTCCGAGTTTGAACGAAAAGTATAAACTTTCACCAAAAAGGTCCATCGACTTTCTATCAGAGTTGATGTTACAAAAAATAGTTAGCAAAGTGCACTCAGTTAGTCAATAAAGTGGAAAAAAAAGTTGAGAAGCAATTTCGGTATTGCTAATGAGCCGCGTTATTATTACCGCATGCGCGCTCATGATCAGATAGAACTCTTTTACATAAGTGGCCGAACGAGAAATATTATTTATTGATGACTGTGGGATCTGTGAAAACATCTCGGCGCGACGGGTGCAGTGAGTATTTTTCTCAGGACCCTGTTAACCTTTGTCATGATATGAGAGGCGTCGCACTCAAAGACTGAATAACATCAGATAAGAGAGTAGTCGCGACGACATTCGAGTTTTGAGCCGATCCCACGTAACTCAACTTCGAATGTGCTAATCTCTGATTGTTTCGCGCGCTCGATTTACAACTTAATCAGCGCGGTTAACCGCGTCGCGTCAAAACTACCCAGGTTAATTAACCACGCTATTAACTCAAAGAAAATGTGATTACTTTTTTATCACCGGCGTCAGAGAGGAAATTGAACCACGCGCTTGCGGATATTCGTTGAGATTTATATCTCATTGTATGACTCGAATCAAAATCATTATCCTGGAGCTACCGCGTCGCGGCACTCCCCCTGCACGTACGTTTCTCCGGATGTTAAACTGCGCGTCATAAAACAGTTGTCGCTACTTTGACCTGCCAAGTATATATCCCAGCTCCAACTGACATGCAACGTCGCGGATAATTGACGCTCCGAACCGATGCATCATCGAGAAATCAGTACACTTGTTTCGTACGATTATTGCTTCCTCGTGCGAGTTCACCATTTTTCAAACCTCGCACTCCAACACATCAGTTCATTTTCTTCGCTGCGATCCAACAAATTTATAACACCATTTTTGGACATGACAAAAATTGTTTAGTCGTTTATTCATTTTTTTTTGGTTGAAATCATGGTTTGCAAAGATGTGCGACGATGACGACAGAGAGGATTGGTCTAGACAATTTTTAACAAAAATGAGTTTGTCTTAACATTTACCTGGTACAAATGAACTTACTATTAACTGTACTATTGTAATATTAACGTTCGATAAATAAAACATTTTAGTTTTATTTGGGGCAATGAACAGAGTAGTCGTTTGAATTTTCATAAATGTTTAATTTATTTAGAAAGATATAATTGATTTTATTAAACTTCAACCAGTCCATTTTGTGTATCAAAAAAAAATTTTTTACGAAAAAAAACTTTTTCTGTTATAGGGTTTTCTTTTTCAATTTCAGTATTTTTAAAGTAAACCTTGTCCTCTACTTTGTTGTGTTCTTTTGATTAGATACCAATTAATAAATAACAAAAATGACGATCGACATCAAACTGTCAATAAAAAATTAAATGCACCTTATTTTCTTCCAAGTTACGGAGATTAGTAAATGTAACAGAAAAAGTTATGAGTTAATTGTATGTTCTATTTTGTTTCTCTATGGTCAACCGGTGATTTTGAGCGGTTGGATTAACATCAGAGAATATAACCGAGTTTTTTTTTTGTGAGTGATGATTGAATTGGTGAATGACCGTAAGTGTGAATGAATGTAGTGAAATGAAATTGCATAATTATACCACATAGCAGTTTCGCAACAAGAATGAACTTATTTATGTAAGAGAAGATAAAACAAAACCTATTATACGCGAAGCGAAATGTATATCGTCATTATAAGCGAGGTATGATGTGATCCGATATAGAGAAGTGCACGTGTTTCCAGTCTAATGAAACATTGTTCAACGTTTTGCAAAAAGCCACACGAGTTTGTGAACTCATTTTTTGTTCACTTTCACCGCAGGCTCTTCAACAAGAGATAAGGTTAAAACCTTACACGACACTCGGTGTTTGCTACTATTTCTTGTCTCGCTGTTTAGGGTTAGAAAAAAAGCATTAATTAACTCTCCATCCGAACCACCCACCTGCTTTCGATTTTAATCTTCAAAAATGTGATGCACAAATTTATTACAACTCGCAAAGCTGCGATTTCAAAATCGCGACTCAACATTTCTATTTTCTCTCGGCAACACTGAAAAGTCAACGATTTTTCAATTGCGTTTTCCCACAGTAAGAGCTCGATTCATTTACCGACTGTCAAATTATCTGTCTTGCACGAGGGGGTGCTCACTGTCTTATCAAGTGTACACATGACTTCAAATTTGAAGTCATTTGAAGTCTTTGAAGTACCTTTTTTGAAGTCTCGAAGTCTG
>JAPYZS010000432.1:0-69409 GCA_030522925.1 Trissolcus japonicus
GGACAACGTTGGCAAACAATGTAGTAACAACTTTGGCACACAACCTTGGTGTTGCGTCACATGCCAACGCTTACCCACTGTTGGCGCGACGTTGTCGAATAGCGACGATACGACTTTACCAACGTCGTGCCAACGTCGTTACGACTGTATTTTTCTGCTTGGGTATCAGCTGAAGCCGTCAATCTGGAATAAAAAGCTGACACATTTATTTCACGTAAATGTGAAGAAAAAGTTCAGTGTAACATTTGCGACAAGGATGTATTCGGGTGTATTCTCAAAGCTGCAAGAAATCGGTATGTGAATAGAAAATCGTAAGTTATACCTTCTCAGTCTTTCTAGCACATGAGCATACAATATAACGGCATCATTTGATACCCTTTTACATGACAGGGAACAGAGATATGAGATAGTGAATTTTATTTTATGCTGAAAATTGGACGATTTTTCGTACGTGAGGTTCTTTCCTAAAACCAATAACCAGTCTCTTTCAAATTGTTATATCATCCCCTGACTGAAAAAAATAAAATGATTTTACATTTCAGATTCATAATTTGAATCAACTCCTAAACTACTTTCGTTCAGGTTTTCTCGCTTGTGCCATTAACTATGACGACATGCTTTGAAGATTTTAAACTTGTTTTAAAACTTCTGTGCACGACAAGTAGTTCCTCTGTTTTCGTAGACGGGATATTCTTTTTTTATTCAAAATTTGACTATTTTCCTAATTAAATCTCTGTCACAAGGAAATTTTTCCTTCGTATCATGCAAGATACATTAAATAACTTTTGTTATTCATTTTGATGTTTAGCTCCAAACTTTTTCATCCGAAAACTAATCTTGTGCGAAATCCAAGTTCTTTTATAATATATTCTCGATTAATCTACATCATAAGGCAATGTAATGAAAAAAAACTTGTTCATTATTGGAAATAGATGGGTTCACGTAATCATCCATTTCTATTATGAAAAAATAAAAATTGATCGCTCCTCCTTTTGTTGTCACAATTTGGACCAAATTAACATATGACATTTTACAAAGTTGCTAATACATTTTTTTAACTAAGATCACAAAGATTACGTGAAAACAATTTGTACTACTCGATTTGATCTTGCATACCGAGTCAAATACTTGAAAAAAAATCTATTATTTCGTAGGTGATAAACCGACGATCACGTTCCAAATGACGTCCCGTATAGTGATGCTCGAGCTGCGCCCGTAAATGAACTACGTGGTGACGGACTAAATCGTCTCTGTACTACTTTCGGCCAGACTTGATATAAAATGAAGTATGTGAGAATGGTTCATATATAACACTTCTGAATGAAATCAACTTCTCACATTAAATTTTTATTCGCAAAACCGAATGTCATAAAAAAAAATATACCCGCATAATAATTTTCCAATAAAAATTCCATGAAATTAAATGAAGTTATCAGATTTTTTTCTCAGAACTTCGCATCGGTTGAACTCACTCCAGAATTAATTGAAGCTTGCGGTTAATTTGAGGTTTTTTATGAAATAAAATTAATTATCTCAAATATTCCACCACGAAAAATCCAATAATGTTCGCATCAGCATATGTTTCAATAAATTCAAAAATGTTTTGATGGAATTTTGAAAGGTCGTAACTGGGAAAAACGGTGTAGCATATTGGACCTGCGTGGAATTTCAAGTTGACGCTTATTGTCGATGATTCGACGTTCCTGAAAGATCGTACATCACTTAAGCGACAACGTATTTTAAAATACTTTACGTACAGTTTTTGCAGATAAAATAATGGCTAAAACACTGCAAAAAATAATGTTTTATATGAAATGTTTTTGTAGTCACTTTTTGAATATTCTAAAATGTTCACAATACTGATGAGATAGGAAAACATTTTGAAATGTTTAAAAAGTGACTACAAAAACGTTTCATTTAAAACATTATTTTTGCTGTGAACGTTAATATACGGAGTATAAGCAGTTTTGTTAAAAAAACCAACAAAAATAGGATTTACGATTAATATATATACTTTTGGAGTATCATCATAACTTGTAATGTCGTACTAACTCCTAAATTGTATACGGAAAATAAGGTCATATCCGTCGATCTAGTTTTGTAAACATAATGGTAACTGCAGTACGTGAAATAATTTTTATAAGATAAAATGCAAAGCGCTTTTGCCTAAACAAAGCACGGAGATACTGTCGAGAAAGGTTGCGGTAAAATCTACAACAGCCCGATATGAGCTTTGAATAAATCAAAATAATTATGCCCGCGAAAAGTTGAATTTGTTAAACGTGAACATAAAAAGCAACGCTGCCTTTTTCGGTATACCCTCGCAGAAGTTTCTGTGCAGCGCAAAGAAAGAAAAAAAAGTTCAAGAGATTTCAACAGGTATTGCGATAAATGAAACCGTCAAAGAGTTTTGTCGCTATGAAAAAGAATTCATATAAATCACACGCAACAAGGTCATTTCGACTTGCTCAGCCATATTCGCGCTATTTCGTGTTTTTAACATTGAATTCCTCGGTCGATTGGTCACGATGTTATTGAGTTTTATGATGACATTACAGCTTAGAGTTGAGATAAAATCATCATTTGCTTGATCATCCAGCGTCGAATCAGAAGAATTTATTCGATTAATTCTGCTGAATTTTTGCACAATCAAAACCGTCTCTTCATACTTTCCAATCATATCATTTTATTTAAGAAATAAACGAGTGTGTCCAAAATTGAGCAAGTAACTGCAAAATTAAACGTCACAAAGGATTCAATTTTGTGTTCACGTAGAAGTTTAATACATTTTTTATTTAATTTTTTTTCAAGGCACAGAACCCTCATACACTGGTTTGGAAATTCAAGAAAATGTTATCCTACCTCTTGCAATTTTCAAACACTTGTTCAATCAATTCTATACAAACGAACTCTCAAAAAACTCAATAAGACTCTGACTTATTAATTAATGTTAAGCATAGAAAAAAAAGATTAATATTCATCTTAATTAGATGAACTGCGTTTTCTTCGACCGGAAACTGAATCGTGCTCATTTTCGATTCAAAGTGTGCTCTTCTTTTACACTTTATCTTTTATTACTCTTTTTCAACAAGGCAGTCGGTATCCTGAATTACTAAATTATTGGAACAATTAAATTTGCATCAAATAAAAATTTCAAACGAAAAAATTCTTTGCGTTCATTAACTTTTGAGTCAGCTTGATAATTTATATCTTAATTGAAAAATGAACAATTCCGCGAAATCTTGCCCGTTCACTTTTATGGATATAAAGACGAACATGTCAAATTTATTAATCCAGTGTACCTCAAGACCGTCAATAGCTGCTGTGTAGTTAAAGTTACTCATTAAAATTCAATTACACATGGATTGATGAAACTGAACTCAATTGAAAGTCGACGCAATCTCGGCAGCGTTGGACCCTTAATTATTGGATCCTTAATTGAATACATTTTGCTTCTTGTAAGACTATACTGTGACTTGGTTGTTGCACCTTGTTTATGAGTAAATTATAATTTGTCTTTTGTACTGAGCTGAATTGTTAACACGTAGTAATTATTTTGTTCGCAGATGACACGTGCGGCGATTGCAATTAGGACTCGTGAGACGAGCTGCAACCAAATTACCGTAGAAGTTAATGTGGATTAGGTTGATGTGCCACGTTGAAAGTGATGACTCGAAAATATGTATGTGCTTACGTGTATCAAAAGGATCGTATCCAGGATAAAAAGAAACACTGTATATAGAAGTTGTGAGTGAATTTTGTAATATCTAAGTCGAACCGTAATGTTTCTGTTTCACGTTGACTTTTTTTTCAACTTGTTTTTGTACTGACAGTGTAAATATGATTCATTTTCACGAATCAGTCTGTAAAAAATAATGATTGTTAATTCGTTGAATAAGCTTCGATGTTCATTGTAAATATTCGTTGATTTGTCGTTTCAGAATTTTAGAAAGTGTGAAAATTATGTGTATCTGTTGAGAACGAATTTAAATTCTGTCATTTCGGAACTTTTTGTTTATTCCCGTGCATTTTGTTTTTACGAGCGAAAATATGGATTGCTTGAATGTAACTGCAAATTTGCTAATGAAATTTGCTAATGAAAAATGTTCCCAGAAATAGCATGTATGAAGAGAAATTATGAGAACAGAAATCGAACGGAAAACTTCTCTGATTACAAAAACAATATTATTTAATTTCAATTTAACTAAAGTTTCGCAGTTTTTAATTTTTTTAAACGATACCAATGTAAATTATGTAAATTTTTTTCAATAATAATTATAACAGTGTTTAAACGGTCATGTATTTTCGAACATTAATACAAAGCGAAATACAAAGTTTACGAGAATTTGTTAAGTTCTATCAGCGATAATGAGAGTGTGAAAATAAATGAATTCGTGTGATTGTTTTCTCGAATAATTACGAGGGGATTTAATCAGTGTAAAATAAAAAATAAATAAATGATTTTCAAATGAATTGCTCAAAATGTCTGCGATAGTTTTGGATGAGATGAATGATATGCAAAACAGTTCTATTAATTATTTCTCCATTATTACCCATTTAATTAGGCAAACTATTTTTTACATTTGATATAAGTCAACGTTTGATAGGTTAATTATCATATAAACTACTCTTTAGATCCATTACTCGTTTAGTAATTGAGACATTTGTCTCCGAAGCGTCACAAGCAGCGAATGTAAATTAGAATGAAAATTGTTTCATAGGACGACGTGAAAACGAATCGGAATGATTTTATGTTCAAAATAATATAACAAAGGAATACTCCATGCAACGAAATTTGGTTTTGACAATATGAATGAAACATCAAATAATTATTTCCTACCGAATTGTGGAATCACTTTTTGCATGATTTTAATCAAACAAAATTGCCTAAATCAATAAAAATATTCAGAATTTAAATGTAAAAACTCTTACTTTGATTTTTGGAATTTCATTAATTTCATTTATAAAATAAATGTCATATCAAAGTTTTGAAAACGTCTATTTGTTTATTTGAAACGCTTGGTGTCGTATCAGACTGGGAATTTGTTCTTTTTCTTTTGTTCTTTTTAAATGTAACTCTTTTTCGTAAATACGTCCGAGCTCATCATGAAAAAGGAGCTTACCACTGATTCGTTCTTGACGAGAAACTAGGTGTAACACAGTGTGGCTTGAAGTTTTATCAATCGCTCTGAGCAATTTTGAAGGATAAGAGAACAAGTTTGCCCCATCCACGTGCACAAAAACCGTGGATATTTTATACAAAACTTTTGTTCGCATAAAACATTGATTTTCTTACGTTCCAATGAAACTAAAGACGGTTCCTGAGAACGAAAGTAAGCACTCATAAAAATGAAATTTCGCTGCACAACAAATAGTTGTTTTCTGGTTAAAATATAATTTAAATAGAGCGACCTTCGCGAAATTCGTTCTCCATTTCTTTTCGCATGGAAGAAACTCGAGATGAACTTGAATCGTAATTAATTTTCCATTTGTTATTATTAGACTGCACCGGGGATCGAAAAATGTTGTTCCTTATCAAGAGGTTCTTGATCAGAGACTGATTTTATTACCATCAATAATTAAATGAGATCAAGTGCTCGTTCAAGGCAATTTCGCAAAATTGAATTTTACACGGAAGCGTATTAAACAATCAATAATCAACAAGATATTGAACGGAGAAACAAAGAACGCCATATACCGGAAATCAATATATCCACTAAATACGGGATAAAGGAATCTTCAGACATGATGTGCCAACTTCTCAGAACCTGACATTATGCAGGTTGTCATTAATGTCGGAGAACTGTACAACGCACATTTAGATATTTAATGTCGCGAAGACAAAGTAAAGCCGATTTAATTGTTTCGTCGAGAATGAAACAAGGGTAATAACGTTAGCCAGAAACTATGTTGCCTCAGATTAATCGAATATTTTATGTGATTACATAGAAACTAGGGAATATTAGTTTTTAAAATTTCAGTATCAACATTTACAAAATTTTCTTCGAAAAGATGAAACGCTTTATTAAAATCGTACGTTTTTCATGTCAAGACCAGACTAGCATGTCAACCTCATATCAATAAAAAATTTACATTCGCAAAAGACTATCGCGACATATTTGATTTCAAACGCGTCATTCCGCGACATGTAACACAATGAAGAAAAACAAAGAGCGATTAACATTGCGAAGCGCAATGCTGGCGGCTGTCGTCCTTTGTATCGCAAGTTAGACAATGATGATCCTGTCAGATCCACGATTTTTGATTTTTAATGCAAAAAAGCTAAGCACTTAAATTGCGATGCTCACCACTGCGATTTGTTTGTTTGTTTGTGTTTTTTTTTTTTTTTTTTTTTTTTTTTTTTTTCACGGAAAAAAGGAGTAAGAAAAAAGAATAGGATAATAATTCAAAAGAATAAAAAATCACAAATTCTGAACAATTGTAAAGAGTTCAAGAGAATTCTAAAGTAAGGTTTCATTTTTATAATCGCAATTTTGATTAACTTTTTACAATCAAATTGCATGCTTAATTTGCATCATTTCGATTTCTGAAGTTAGGTATCACCATTAAAAATATTCTTGAAACGATTTTTTAGTTGATCGTAAATTGGCTGTTCCCATCAGAGTAAAATATTATTCAACAATCACATTTAAGATTATAATTTTTCTTCTTTTTAGATGTTCTCTAATTCTGTAAACTTTTCAAAAAAGACAAAATTCTTTAATGCTATTCAATTTTTATTCAATTCAATTTACATATATGATTCGAATTTACTTCTTTTACCTTAGTGCTTCTAGTGTTAAATAGTATATAATAAATGAAAAACTCCTGCATGTGCAAAAATCAATCTCCTCATGAAGGAGATTGATTTTTGTTCATTTTTGATTTTTGATCATTTTGTTAAAAATGACCCGAAGTTGTTATTTTTAACACAGGCTATAGCTGTATACGTAATAAACATGGCCTATAAATTTGATTGACTTTGGGTGAAGATAACAGCCGGAATCAGTCCCGCCATGAGCAAATGTTCGTCATAAAGAAGATTGTTATTTATTATATATTATTTAAATAAATATTTATTTAGATGAAACAAAAATTCAATCTTCAAGTTTAAAGTGCACATTATTAAAATTTTCCATTGTCGAAAGATCTTTCAGAATAGATCTTTCACTTATCAACACCAGGTAAGATTTTTTTTAGATAGAAATAGAACGACATCAAGAAGCTAAGCGAATTTGCAACTGCTTCTCTTACTCAAGTCCAGAAATTTTTCTTACCCGAATAAAACAATTTTTTCATATTTTCATAATTGAAATTTCTTCAATTGAAATTCAATATTACCGCAACGTTGGCGTGATCGCACGAAAATCAATTGGATTCAATTTCGGAAACTTTGATTTGTTGTTGTTTTTGTTTAGGTTCGAGACTAATCGCGCCGCTTACGTCAAACTTTAAACATCACGTTCACTTAAGCGAATTCATGCAAATTTGCAAGTTCTATACAGAACTATTTATACCACTGTCCAATTAAATTGAATAATCCTTGAAAGAAAAAGAACTATCTTGAATTTATCACATAATTTTGAAGACGTTAGCATAATATTCATGCCAATTTGTATAAAAAATTGATACCTTACGCACTTTTTAGGTTTGGGTTTGTTTATCCTAAGTGAGAGGCAATGGTCCAGATAATAAAGAACTTTTGCCCCTCAGTTCCAGCAAATCCCTCCAGAACTTTCAATAATTTTTTGCCCCATAAAATGGTTTGATCGTTGCAAAAATGTCATGCCCTTTTACAGATATCCCCTCAAACTATTTCACAGACAGAATTGATATTAACATTGTTTCTATAGAATTACTTTAACACAATAATTTTAGCAAAAAGGGGGAAAATTTTGTCTACATCATCGGAATCTCATGAAGTTTCTTATTTACTTTCCCAAATTCGTTGCTCACGTCCTTCAGTTTTTTTTTATTATTATTAGACAGTTCCCTCGTATTATTTCTCTTCGCATTATTACCTACCTTCTCCGAACAGTTTATCAACTTATTTAATTTGGATGGACTACACCCGTTTCAATACTACGTCAACTTCGTGGCAAAATCTTTGACCGTATTAATCATCGCAACGAGATTATATTAATCGAAGTTTAATCTCAAATCTAGAATAATTTTATACCTCTGAGATATATCGGCTGAATAAATCATGTCTAGCATATGGCACAGAACTATATACCTAAACTTCATATCTCGCAATGCATGCGAGTAATGAGGTATCATAACATCAATTATTCAGATCTCTGGTAACTTTTAATTGTCAACGATATTATATGCATCTCAGTTTAATCTTCCAAGCAACGTCGTCCCAGAGGATTTTGTCACTACTGTACTCTGACTACTGGAATATCTTAATATAATCAAACAAATAAATATTAATGCAAAATCATAAGTGGCGGCTATACTCCTTATCAATTTAAGTGTCACAAATAAACTTATAACCCGGTCGCACTTTAATCACATTTCGTTACACGGGATAGAGAATCCCCTATCTCTATCTCGAAACATGAAAAATCCTATATCTTCTTCTTCTGGGGATTCTTCTACCCATGCGACGATTTAAAACCTCGTAGTTTTAATTCCATTGCAGTTAATGAGTGGATTGCTACCCACTGATGCAGAATTAATTGCACCTAATGCAGGTGCAATCAGTGCAGATGCACTTTTAGTTATCTACTAAAATTGTTTCCGAGGTTCGTATATTTTTGAACCATTCATTTTTGTATAGATTGTTCATAATAGTCTAACTGGTGTTCGATAACACGGTGCTTACATTCAGCTTTACATTACCCGTAATCAAGTTTGCACAAGTTCACTGACGGAAGCAAAAGCGTAGAATAATGTGCACATCATTAATGAAAACCGATTACCGACTCAGGACCTGGAATTGGAAACTGAATTATGAACAGAAGCCTTTTTTGTACTCGATGTTATTAAATATCAAACTGGCGAGTAAAATGTCAGTTTTTCGCTGTCTTTCCGAATCTTTTCAAAGGTAACCATTGTTATCCTTTTCTCCTCTAGCATACTTTATTTAAAAAAATTCTTTACGCTAATTCAAACATAGAGAAAGCAGAATCGCAGCGAATATATTTGAATTGGGATTGATTTGCATTTAGTGAATTGTTATGCAGAGTTCAAAATCTTTAAGCCAACATTGTTCCTACGCGGAGCTTTGTTTACTTAGCTTCATGACCAAGGAAATCACAGAAATGTAAAACAGCAAACTTCTGTATGACTTAATTTTCCTTCTCCTTTCATGTTTCTAGATTTTTCATTATTTTAATTTCAAAAGAATCTTAAAAAGTTAAAGTACAACAACAAAATTTACCCTACATCGCCCCGAAATCTTATTTTTTGGTTACATTGAAAAGCCTTTAACAAAAAATTGTCGATTTTATCATGTAATCCCAGTTTTGGTATTCCATCTTGCATCTGCACATTTGTTAGACACGAATTAAACAGTTTCATAAACAAAACCGTGACAGATGAAAATGGTCGCAGTATGTTGTAAAGTCATAACCATATTTGTAGATATTTGTATACAAAACAAAAATGCATTGAAACTAAAAACTGAACTAAAAAACTCAGATTATTATTTTCTAGTTGAAAATATCAAATGTGTAAAATATCCTCAATCGAGTTCGAGTGCAGGATCAACGAAACGTGTAAATTTGAAATTGAAATATAAAAAAAGCACGCGTGTTTTGTCAATTGAAAATTTATTTCACATTCATGTAGTCCAATGATGTCGATACAGATCTGAATTAGTATGTATGCAGCGTTTGGCGTAACTGGAGGAAGTTATTGTGCTGACAATGATGTATGACGGGCAGTCTACTGGCAGGCATACTGAACATCCCAACGTACCGAACAAAAATCATGAAAACTGATAAAGTATTGTACCCTCTGTTTTATTTAATTTAATTCTTCTTTTTCAATGTTGCCCATCGAACAGTGCAAAAATAGTGGAACCTATTTTATTATCTCAGTGTTTCACATGGCACGAAACATTTTCATGTTCGACCAACCGTCCACATTCGAGCAAAATAAGGGGAGAAAATTGAGATATATATTTTCAGTAAAGTTTCAAATACCTCTCGGATCGGAGCGAAAATCAAGAAAATCATTGTTGATATGTTCTCAGATACAAGGTCTTAACGCTGCGAAGGTTTTGACAATTTCATGCCATGAGATTCGGGGGAAAAATGTTTGGCGGAAACGCCGTCGCATAAATTATATCCGTACTGTTGTTGGGAGGCCAGTAATAACATATAGGTCTGTGTAACATTTCTGCGCACCATGCATCATGCCATGATATATTCAATAATAACAACCCGTCGAACCAAGAACCTGATCCCGTCATAAATTAAAATATTTCCACAAAGCTATCGACGTTGTGCCAAAACATATTTAATGTAAATTGAAAACAAATACTTGTTCACTTTTATCGTCAACGATCCCCCGGCCAACCATTTCAATCGAAAATGATATATAATATTCATTATCTCCTTTTTAACATTTTGATATCACGAAAAGAATGTTTGCAAAGGAAGAAATATGCGCAACTCAATTATATATTAACTTATATAAAAAGAACAGTTGACTGACATTTAAAGCCTGGCTCTCAGGTGCATGTTAATTAAAATTTTTTCAACCTACTTTAAGAGTTAAAAAATTTATTGCACATAATACATCAAACCGAAGACAACGTGTACTTTCTTACAGAAATTGGATTTTGTTACACAAATATAAAATATCATCAAAATGTCCAATAGGGGAGAAAACTTTTGATGCATGGGGAATTTTTATGTACTCTAAATTTTATATACTCAAAAATTCTCATCTGTTAAAAGAAAATATACAATGTATGAAAATTTCAAACAGTCTTTCGAATGAACAATACGCTTGTCAACAATATCATCACAATCATATGAAACAATTGAAAGCCCGTCGTGCATGATAATAAAACAATATGATAGAAATATAAAATTATTGTCCACCGTAACTGCAAAGTGCACGCAAAACATCGAGCAAAACATGATGTCACGCGCCATTGTTTATCGAAATCTCAATGCAGATTTACCGCGAGTACAACGACCGTGACCACGAAAGAATAAGGAAACACTGCGCTCTCGACTATAACCGCAGTTTCCGCGATATCACAAGGCAATCTGCACTTGCACCGTCTCATAATTTCAACACTTTGATTAGCTCAAATAATATCCTTATCCCCTCGTGGCCATTCTCTCTCGGCCGTCGCCTGCTTCTTGAAACAGAGACTTTAATATAAAAATGATAACAAAAATCCTTTGTACTGTGCAAGTATATGGAATGTTAAAATGTGACCATCAGACAAAAGAATAAATGAGATGGCGCAACGGGCCATAACATTTATTATAATTTCATACCCTTGGGACATCCAAAATTCGACCTTTTGTATAAATTTCATATCCCAAAAATTTCGATTGCATTCGTGAACCATAAACAATCGCAGGTCTGATTAATAAAAGATTTTTATTTTCTTTGATCTGTTGAATTGAAAATTTGTAATCTTCGATATCCGATAATGAAAAGTGAATAAATTATACGGAGATGAAAATGAAGCTCACATGGCACAGGCGTTTTTGCACTTGGCCGTCTGGCGTTTCGGTCAGATGGTTGGAAATATATATCCGGCTCGAGAGAGCCGACAAATGAGGCCAATGTGCCACATCGTCCGCGTGCTCACCTGTACTGGAATGTTGGAATTCCTGGTGCTCTGACGCACTGCCTACACCACTTTCCGACCCGCAAGAACTCACGGGAGCGTCCGGTTTTTAATCCAGAATGAGTCTGATCGGTTGAATCAAAGACCGATGATTCACGCTAACATTCGCCTCGTGTTTGGTAAAGCATTTTGCAATTAGACCGCCGTTAGACTCGTTTCCGCACAATTAAACCCTATACATGGTATCGAAAAAAAATTACTGCCGATCCGAAAGTACTGATATATTTTGAAAAATCAAAATGTTCATCCTAAACCATTTTTTTTCTTTTTCTCGTTCGTTTCATAACTATTATTCATCACGGGTTATTCACTGCGATACAAAAAAGCTCTTAATCTCTTCGACTTGCTAATTTGATCTCCCCCGTGACTCGAGGTAAGTGTTATTGTCTTTTGAACATTAAAGGTATGAAATTAGCATTGCAAATAGCTGGAAAAATCTATACATTTCAATTTAATTTACGTGATAAAATGATCGAGATCTCGTGATCAAATCTAATCCCCCTGCTTGCAGAAAAAAAGTGCCGATCACGCTTGACGATTAAATTCAGTGCAAAACAAACAAGAGTTTAACACGCGGTGTTTGTCGTCTAATTATAATCAGACACCTGTTCTTTTTTTTCGTCTGGGAAACTGCAACTCACACCATTGTTGCTTTAGTTTTGTTTTTATTTGCAATTTAAATCTTTTTTATAAACAATATAAAAATGTTTATATGAATAAAGTGTTGGGAGTTTTATAGGCTAATTGAAACACGACTTTCCGCGGTGAAACTTATGGGTTCAAAGTATCAGGTTTATAGTCAAGTGTCATTCATCCATTTACATATCTTTAATTTTTTTATTACTTTTTTTTGAAGTCGCATTGAGGAATTATGTACAAGTCCGCGCTCGCATGCGGATTTTGAAACGAAGAAAAACAAACGTAGCGGTAAAATGAACAACTCATCGATACATTCATGGAGCCGAATAGAGTAAGCGGTACATCAGCATCCGACTTATCTTTTATACCGGACGAGAACTACTATGAAGCAGCGCGGTGACAGATGATTCTGGATCCTCCTTTCCATTTATATTCCTAATACCAGTGTGACGCTTTGTTCAAGTCGTTTGTTTGGAAAAGAAAACCAATTTGAATCATAGAAACTCGAACGAAAATTGCATCTGTGTTTGCTTACATTTCACTCAAATTAAAATTGAGAAAACAAAGTTACAGCATGTTTCATGAAATTATTCAACAAAGAACAAACAAACAAATCCAGTCAGCAGAAGTAATTCAGTGTCAAAATTTTTCCTCTCAAGGTGTATATATTCAATGTACATAAATGTTTCTGAAAACAACTCACATATTATTTTGGTTCGATGATTCGAGTCCGTATCTTTCATTTTTACTTCAAATCTTTTTGTCACCTGCGATATCGTTTTATCAATTGTATATCAACTTTGTGAAGGCCTATATTGATCCGCAGTGCTCAATATCTGAAAACAAAAGTCTCGAAATAAAAATATTGTCTGTAATAGTATATTGTTACAAACAATAAGTATCAAAATAAATTAAAATTGAATTTTTCATTAATCCAAGTAATTCGATTTTTCAATAATTTAACAGAACAAAAATGTACAAATATCTTTAAAAAATTTATGATCATCCTGAATTATAAAAATTGGAGTAAGCTGGAGCAAACGTTGCAAAAAAAAGTCTCCGAAAATTCTGCTAATTACAGTCTCTGAGTTATCTGAAGTACGGCCCTGAGAAAGTCGGCTCGAGAAAACTTGAGGTTCTCGATCTCGTCTCTGGCAGTTCTCCTTGCGCCTGCGTGATTTGCGCTCGATCGGCCGGAGCTCGCAGGTCTGTCACACACTTGAAGAATCGTCGGGTATGAAAATCGTGCGTGCGAATCAACAGGTGTCGCATGCCAATTCGCGAGTGACAACTAACCGCAGCTCAAAGTGAAAGAGAGAAAATTCTGAAAAAATGTTTTGTCCAGTTTTCCAGTGACAAGTTCAAGTGTGCACGTGAAACTTGACAGTTGTGAACTTTGACGTTTGTTCGACGCTGGACATACCGGTTTTGGACGCTGTTTGTTTACAAAAACAGGAAACAATTTTTTAGGTGAATTTGAATGAACAGCGTATTCGAAAAAAGTCGACCTTAAATATTTTGCCTCAAAACTTTTATTGAAGATAGGTTGAATACATTTAAATGCTAATTAATCGAAAGGAAAATATAGTTTGTAAAAAACCCTGAAGCTATCAAGATAAAAAAATTTTTCATCGATTAGATCTGCGCGACTGCAAATTCTTTGCATTTTATAAGAATAAATTGAACGACAAATTACAATAACTTTTTTTTTCTTCTTTTTCATTTGAAAAGTTTATTTTTAAATTACAATCGTGATGATTTAAAATATAAAATGATTTGAAAGTTTCAAGACCTATTTTGCAAATAATTCTTAACGTTAAAGTCATAAATTACTAGAATTAATTTGACAAAATGTATGAATGACAATTCGCTTTCCATAATAATGCGGAGTTTACACGCAGATCATTCACACTAAAGAGCGTTGACTCTTGAAAATCGTTTGACAATGGTTCGTGTGAATTATGCATATAAATGATAATAAATATACAAAGAGAATAAAATCCGCGCCTTCCAAGGAGACAAAAAGTTGACGCAAAAAATTGCACCGTTTGTGTAAACGCGATCCAAATGAATAATTCAAGCTGCTCTTCCTCGGCGGAACAATTTTCTCCCGAGGCGTGTGTGTGTTTTTTTTTCCTGAATTTACTTTCCATTTTTCCATTACATAAGTCCGCACCACAACACGAAGAAATGACATATTTGTAAACAATGCGTATGGTGATGCACCCAGGGAGAGTCCGCAAATGAGAGTGAAAATATTTGAGCGACGATTTCTTGCGTGCGATTTTTCTCGCTTAATCCAACTAATTGATAGAACCAAACAATCACCGCATTCCAAGCGGTGATACGAATTCTTTTCAATTTCATTATTAGCCATACTTAATTGCATGATTAAAACATTTTTTCAGATTTTTTAATGAAAAAAATCATAATATTAACGAGAAATGTTTTGAAATAAAAGAAAAAAGAATTGCCAGAAAATAATAGTCAATAGTCAAGGCTAAAAGTGTCGACCGATAAATCTGATAAGTCATAAAAATTCTTTGTCCCAATGAGCGCACAAATGATTGAGCTGTGTTTTGAAATCAAAATCCAATCGTGTATATGAGTGCAGAAACAAAAGGACGCGCGTGCCACGTGTTAATTGAATTTCACTTCGTGTGCGTATTTTATATTCTTTGTGAAAAAAAAAAAAAATTTCTTCCTTCGGCCAAAAAGAAAGTATCGCGGAACTTGGGAAATCCGATTTGGCAAGCCTTGAAATCAGCTACACGTAACCGATGAACCATCTACATTACAATTAAAAAACTTAAGTTGCATCATCAATAACGTATTTAAACATTGAACGCGCTGTAAATCCGTAAAAAAAAGGCGTAAGCATCGCAATTAAGATCGTTCGCGTTCCAGCGGGTTATTAAAGCTGGCGTTTGAACTGAATTGAAGACGATGAATAGAGAAAACATGAATTCTCACCGTTTTAGGAAGTATAGAACTTTTTAAACGCACTTTTTACGGTAAAAAAATGCTGACCAAAAAAATTTTCAGTCTAGTCGCAAAAGTAATGCGAGTTTTATAACTCGTCTATAGAGTTCGGGACAGTTGAGCGTAAAATGATAAAATTGTTTTATCGATATTCTCAGAAGTCATAACTCGATGGTAATTAACCCTTAACTTTTTCTATCGATTTTTTTTCTTACGAAGAAATATATTCGTAATTGTTTAATTGAAAAATATTTGTAACATTTCATAACATAATGTTGAGGATTGACAAACTAAAAGCTTCTGTTATAATTTGGTTCGATGAACCAAAAGTTTTATCATTATTTTTGTCTTTGTGATTATAATCTCGGATATAAAGATTGAAGTTTGAGTGAAAAGATAAGATTGATTTTTATTGCGATCGACTGACTGTTTACTGCAACGGTGTCAAAGAAATGTAATGAACCGATCTAGATTCAGACTTTGTAGGTACAATGAGAAAGTACGATTAATTGTGGAAAATATCGAAAACTCAGTGATAAATGAATTAAATCGTTAGTTTTCTGTACTTTCAAATGCCCAATTAGAGATGAAAGTAAAGTAGATTTTTTTCAACCAGGAAAAGATTCTATGTTGTGTCGGGAGCGTTTTTGTCGAATCTTAAAATTGATGTCGATATAATTTATTTTGACGTTACAAGAAAATGGGATATCCTTCATTTTTTATCATGAAAAATAAAATCAATAAACTTGTTGGATCAGTTGAATGAAATAATAACTTGCCGACTTATTGAATTAATTGCCCTTTTAAACAACTGCAAAATGTTCAAGAATCTGACTTCGAAATGTCTATTACAAAAAGGTTTTAATTAGTCCTCCACACAATGTGTATGTCATAATTACTTCACACTATAAACTCCTATCATTTTTATTCACCAGATCATTGCTAAACGTTCATGTTGATCTGACAATCAACTTTTTTATTCGCTTTCCAGGTTGCGATTTTCACGTCACATTCTAACAATAGAATTGCTTCATAATCTTAATCTACCTATCATATCAAATGATTAACTGGACAGGAAAATAAATTTTTAAGGGATGTAAGTTAATAAAAAAAATTAAAGACATGATAAAAATTGTACTTCAATGAACAATAAAGTTTTCAGAGTTATTGAGAACACATCAGAATTAAATTAATAAATAATTTCCTATCTCGAAAATTGTTGGGTTTAAATTTTAAATTATTTAACGTCAAATTAATAAAACTAAATTGAATAAACTTAAATAAAATAATAAAAATAAAATAATAAAAATTTTAATTAATAAAATTAAAGGAATAAATTGATTTAATTATACAGCGCTTTATAAAAAAAATTTTGTTTCAACATTTTCAATATTCTTGTCACAGAATGAGGCTTTTCATTCTGACAAAAAAGAACGCAATCAAAAAGTTTATTCATCGCGCGAACTCAGCGTCTGTTAATATGTCTGACGTTTCTTTCAATATTACAGATCAGGTGTAATGGGGGCCGATCGGAACACAAAGGCATGAAAGCGACGATGACAGAAGCACGAGTCAGCGTGCTGACTGATAATGGCCCGGCGATAAGATGAAAACGCCGCGGAAAATGATCAGCTCGTCGGCGCCTAATCGCAGCTTTTTGTACGGCAATCGCGAAAGCCTGAAGATCTCCGATAAGCTTGTGTACGCGACGCTCGACTGCCTCGCGCTCAAAGGAGCCACGTTGCCGTTACAATTGCTGCCAATTGATGACAATGAAATCGCCAATGCAAACGAGCCGGACAAGAGGGAGAGAAAAATCGTCCGTCGCAAGAGCTCGCCGCGCAGGCCAAGTTTCAAGGTGAGCGCACGATTCGGGTATTCCCCTCCACTAACCAGGAATGCCAATCCACTTACTCCTCAAAAATTACTCATTCCCATGAGAGAGCAAACGCGTCGAAACAAATTGTGAGGGAAAAACGATTACCGATCTTTTAATAACTCGCTAATTGTAGTTTCAAGATGCAAATCATGATTAGCGTTTAGAAAGAGAGGGGAACAATGTCTTATCGCATGCATCTGGATCATGGGATCTGCGTAGATCTGCGGTGTCAAACGTGCAACCGATTTTTCTAAGCGAAACAAGAAAATAATGAAATCTGATACCAGCGATCTATCATGAATTTAAAAACCATCTATCATTTATTTTCCAGATTATCTTTTCAAGAAAAACGTTTTTTTTATCGTTCATAATTGATCCATCCTACAAGAGCCGTAAATCTGGACACAACTTAGGTAGATAGTGAAAAAGACATTAAAATGAAATTAGAGGTTTATTTGTTGTCTTTCTACTCGTTCTAATTCATTTAAATCCATCAGTACTGTTTTGATCACCGAACCCACCGACTGTCGGATCGCAACTGAATTGGTTCAGAAAATTTTCAAGGATTTTATTTCGGATGATAAATATCTCGTGACGTTGTGATAGTGATGAATGGCTGCTTGTTCTGGGTGAGAAATGATGGGGTTTACGGTGTGAAAAAAATTGCGCTTAGTCGTGACTATTAAAATCGATATCGAGCAAAGAGCAATTTTAATGGACAACTGACGCGGAACGGTAACTACATCAGCCGCGGTATCGAGCCCCGTTATAGGAACAAACACACTCGTTTTCCCAGTCTAACAATAAGTATGACTGCTAACGGTACACACGTGTGCGCGACCATGCAAACTTCGTTATCGTAACGATTTATTTAATTTCGCGAATTCCTCGCGTCGAAGCGCTGATAATGGGCATCGCGAACAATCGCACCGGCCGAACTCTCAAGTCCGCGGAGAGGAATGCAGGCCGAGCGTGATTTTGCGAAATTTGTATGTGAGACGGTTGCGATGAGTCGAGAAAACGCGTGCAAGAAAAATGGCCCGACGATATTTGGTTTTATGATGCTCGTAACGATGTTCTACCGTTCCACGCTGGAATGTCTATTGATATTTCGGTCTTTGTTTGGAAAAATTGTGGTTTGTTTTTGAAAAAAAAAAAAAAATTTCCTCATCAACTTTTTCATATTACGACATAATTTCATTAACAGATAATATTCAAACGAAATTTTAATCTTTTTTTATTGTCGTTACAGTATCTTAATTGGATCACTAATAATAGTCGACTGAAAATGTGAATGATTTGATAATACTAAATTCCTTTTTGTATACCAAAATGTTATTGACAATCAATTTCCTATACATTTGATGTAAGATATTTGAATTTTTGACCTATAAAAATACTGTATATACATAATGCTTTAAAGAAGTAGTTGGTTTTATCGATGATTTTTTATTCGTGTTGATAAGATAGTACAAAAAACGACTTTAAATGTTTCGCTTTCCTTTTTTCCACTCGACTTCAAACGTCAACAATTCACATCACGAAATTTTAACACCCGATGATTTAAAGCACGCGAATTCGCGTTATGTTTGTTTTTTCTTCATCTCACCGGCGAGCATCAGGCAATTTCTTTTTTCCCTACATTTCATATAATTATGTAACGTGGTAATAACAAAATGCAACGCGGGGATTTCATAACCGCACGCATGAGAAAGACATACGGGATAATGAAAATGCGCACGTCGTATAAATGGACGTGAGAATCACGGAAACCAGCCGAAACTTTTGTATGAATGAAAAATCATCAAAGACAATAATGCAACATAGTTAATGGAACAGCGTGATTGCACAATCGCGTATCGCGCCTTGTGATTAATTATGAAGTCGTTATACACGCGTACGATTTTCATCATAAATTGTGCAACGGGGCGAGGCAATCCAAAAGAATTTGTCAGACGACGGGTAACACGGTTAATCCATTTGAAGCAAAATTAAAGAGACACACATCGAGAATATAGTCAACGGGTCAAAGGTTAATTAATCTCTATATTCAAGAACAACTGAAATATCTTGGGTCTACAAGTACATTGAAAGATACTTATCTGGCACACAGTTTTACTCGCGCCAATTAATTTGTCCGCTCGAGCTAACTGGTTGGTTTATCAATTTGGACTGAAAAAAATTAACCAATTTGTTTGTTTCATTTTTCATTTCAAACTGGACAACAACAAACAATTTTTTTCGAAGATGTTTAAACCTTGTGTTGAGAATGGTCATTTGTTTAGTTATATATCAGTACATTATATTAAAATATTCTGAAATAATATTCTTCATTTTAAGTTTCATTTGATTAGAAGTAAGTTTTGCAGTTTTTTTTTGTTTTTTTTTTGAAAAGTCAAAAATAAAGTATGGGAAATCGATGAATCGCTATGTTATTTTCTCCACCTTCAGCACACATAATTAATTGTTAATCTGGTTGCAGGTCCCGCCCCCAGGGAGCACCCAATACAAAAAAGCACGACCAAAGATCAACCACACGAAAGCGGAGAGTTTTGAGAGAAGAGAGTATGCTGCAGTTGGGAATTCCGGGTGTGCTCGCAAAGTGCATCGCAAAACACAAAGACCGTCGAACAGTATCAGCGAGCATTCAAAACGCAAACAACCAAATGGTAAAGTTGAAAGCGTCCCGGAGGTTCCAACGTTGGCATTTGAATCATTAAGTTGTTCCACTGACGAAAAGACTGACAAAACAACTGACCCCGGGTCACAGATAAACAATCAACGGTCGCAGTCGCTCTGTCAGCTCGACTATGTGGAATCGGTGGAAACGATCCACAAGGTCTCGAGTATCGACCAGTTTGACAGCGCCGAGAAGAAGCAGAAGAAGAAGAAGGAGTTTGGGTTCGCGGAAAAAGTCCTGCACTACGTTCCGATCTCGAGCCACGTGCAAAAGTACTGTAGCCTGGCGAAAAAGTCGTCGGAGATTTTCAGGTCCGAGCACAGGCTGGCCAGGACCAATCCGCCGGGCTCGAGGGATGATGTGAGGAATTTGACGATCTCCACTCCGTCGAATTTCGTGCATGTTGCTTCTGCCACGTCACCCAAATTGATTACGGTCGAGGCAAGGAGGGATACAAACCAAGTGGTCATTTATCACCAACAGAAGTTTGCTGATCTGCGTTCACACGAAAATCCCGAGGAAAAGTCCGACGATGAGAGTGCGAAGAAAAATAGCTCGTTCTTGTATGGTAAGTTATTGATTTAGTTTCATTTTTTTTTTTTTTTGAATAAAATTTGGAAGGGAATAAAGATTGGAATTGAATTTATTAAATACGTTTGTTTTCAGGTACGCGAAACCTTTTGGGCGAAATTGACAACACCGGTTATGTGGCGATAAAAACGAAACCTGCGAAGCAACCGGAGAAAGCAGCCGGCACGGAAAAAAGCGAGGAATGGAAAACTAGCGCAATTGAGGTCGTCGAGGAGAACGGGTCAGCGATCAAAATTTCGTCGCCAGTGGAACGACCGGCGAATAACAGCTTCTTGTGGAGCATCAGCCAAACAAAAGTTCCGAGTCAAAGAGTTAACGACGACGCTCTGAAAGAGGACGATGATATTTACGATGATGTCGGAGGCTACGACGAGGTATATAAAAAAATGCAGAAGAATCGTCAACATTTATTTTAGTGGCGAGTAAATATTTCGAGACGGGAGTTTCGTTTCCGCACAAACAGTCCCGTGGAATGCACTTCTTGTTTGAATCTTGCATCAACGCCGCTCGCCTTAATAAGACAATTAAAACGACCTAAACTTTCGCAATACTTTTAAATGTCGTTTACAATAATCTCATACTTCACGCCATTGTTTTAAGTTTTAACATCAGCTCTCGATCGCCGGAATCAAATTTCACTTATCTCGGTGTTTATACACACGTCAGCAGGTTGAACATTACAAAACGTCGCTCACAAGTTCCTTGGAATGAAAATCTCTTTTTTATCTCCATCCAAGTTTGCACAATTCTCCTTGAAGTCGACATTTTCATATAAATAAAATTTAATACAAAAAATGAACGGGGAAAAAAAACTTTGAAATAGAATGCTGTTAAATAATTCTTAACTATTTTGTTTTTTATATTTTTTCATAAAACTAATATTTAATTGAAATAATTAACGAAGAAATTTTTCTTTTATCTTTTTCGTTAATCTCCCTTCTTTATCTTTAATATTTTACATTTTTTACAGAGTATTTACGACGACGTTGGTCCGTCGATGAAATTGGAACAAGAGTCAAACTGTCTTTTCGATGACGAAGACTACGATGAGGTCATGCCAGCTGGTTACAACCCAATTAATGAACAACCGTCTGCTTATGCTGCAGACAGAAACGATATTCTAGAACCGAGCAAAAGTGGAATTCCGTCTGAAGAGGATGATCATTGTAAAAACCGGAACAATGAAAGCTCCGTGAATGATTATTATTTGCCAACGACTCAAGGGAACGTTAACGTTTGCATAGATAGCGAAGAAGGTAAAAAAGACGCCGGCGAGGATTCTCTGTACGACGATGTTGACCTTCAGAGCCAGGATCGCATAAATAGCCTCTACGGTGGCTCCATAGTTATCGAAGAAACAGAATTGGCAAACTTTAAAATCTCCTTGTAAGTTTCCCCTTTGTAACGGAAGACAAAATGAAATCGAATAGTAAGAAATTTGATCACGGGAAGTTTTTCAATTCAATAAATATGGAAGTTGGAAATCTTATATCTTTTATGGACAAAACAAAAGAGATATGATAGAAAGTAAATTAAAAAGCGAGTAGCCGGAAGATCTAAATTAATCATATCTTTTATAGCGAAAGATTTACGTGAGCTGAAAACTGAGACTTGATTAAGTTTTTTTTTTCTCGTTCTTACAATTTTGTCGATGTTTGTTTAAATGGAAAAAAGAAATCGAAATGATTTTACACAATCGAAATAACACAAGTAATTTTAAAGTGATATACACTTCATTTCAGATCGAGTTATAACGTCGATCAAGTTTCACCGTGCGATCAATCGTCGGTAAAGCAAGTGTCACTGCAGCAGAAAAGACAACCGTCTATACTCTCAATGAAAAGCTTTTCAAGTCTTTCAACTGTCGAAGATCCAGAAAACAGCGGTAAGAAAAAGGGACTTGACATTTTCCCGCATCTATTCTATAATTATCTTACTTGCTATTTGTTCTATTTTTTTTAATAATAATTAGATGCAATTATTCAGAAAATAATTCACCACGAACTTCTATTAATTTCATTAAAATAAAGTGGAACGCGCATAAAAATGATGTGAAAATAAAATCAGAATTCATCATAACTATAGAATCAAGGAGAACGCATTCCATGTATTGTTTCCTAAGGGAGACAATTACCGCCGAATAGGGACACAAGCCAACGTTGAGTTAATCGGCAGTCATAAATTATGCAAAAGAACGCGAAGTCGCGATAAATTAGCATATGAAAAACATCAGCCATTCAACTGTCACACAATTCATCGCGAATATACATGCCACTCTTCAAGGAGTCCACAATTTTATGGCACTAACGTTTTTCATGATCCCTATTGAACCGCAAAAAAATGCGAGCCGAGTTTGTGCGCAAAACAAAAGAACACCGGCTCATAGTTGTGAGAGTGATGTTTATTTAACCATCCAGATTACGAGGATCGGTCCCACCTGATGATCTTGCGGAGAAAAGTCACTCTCACAATAATCATGAATGTTTCTGCCTGTTCGCACGTAAAGAACATTAAAAACTGCGATGTCGTAATCGCGAAATTCACATGCGGGATTTGCGGGACACGGAAAATATTGTTCCGTCAAGTTGGACATGACACACGAAGTTTCCAACGTTTATCATACTTTTTTTATGATCCGGCACATACTCCCTGGGTACAGCGTTTTTAATTACTATGCCGGGTCTTGTTTTTAAATTGCTTATGAAATGTTTAATCAAACTTTGTAAAATCGTGAAAGTTAATTAATCCGGCAAATGAAAATTGCTATTACATTCTGAATCCGGCGGAAAACCGTTTGATCATTAAAATAAATGTAAATGATATAAACAGTATACATTTGCGCACTATCATCATGTGTTCTCACACGATTCGCAGCATTATAATAATTCGTTTGAATAATTATGATAAAATTGAGAGAAAATGATGTGCTTTACCCGGCAATTTTATTGTTTACCTCGTATGTGCAAATGCAACAACATCTCTCCCCCTGCAGACAGTCCCTGTAGATGCAAATAATTCACTTGCAAAAATGTTTGTTACATAATTTGTCAATATTTTAAAAGTGGGTCAACATTTCCTCCACGATTCTTATGGCGGAATCATTCGTTACATTGTGACATTTTCTTGCATTAAAAAAATGTCTTTTTCAATCAGAGATGAATTTATCTCTTATACATAACAATGACTCGAATATATACCTCTGCTATTCGTCAGAACGAAAAATACATTTCTAAATTGCTATAGAATTGTGATCAATTTCATTTAAAATGATAATTTTGACTTGATCGGATTATAAAGCAATTTTAAATAAAAATCTTCTGAAACACTTGTGCAAAAATTGAAGCTATGCATGATAAGAGTTTGTAAACAGTTAGTTGTTTGTGTTACATATGAAGGATGTTATGAAATGATTTTAATTTGTCTCGGTCCTATTTCGATTTTCAACTTGGGCTGTACATGTGAAACGAAAAACATGTTGGTTTATGTAATTTGTATGATTGTAAATATGGCTATAGTAATTTCTTAATAGCTTAATGAAATAAGATGTGGAAAGAACTAACAAAAAATTTCAAGAACCGAACGAACAGCAAATAATATGATTCATGTGTAAAACAAACTTTAATCCTTATCTTTCATTGGAAGATGAGTTTAATTTAACAGCAACTTTAGATCGAATTAAAGGAGCACTAATTTTGAAACAACACCAAATTTTAACGTACAGTTAAATATTTATGAGTAAATAACTTTCTAGGAGAATAATTTAAACGAACATTCCAAGCACAGCGCAGTGATGAATTAAATTTACCAGATGTGCCGAAGCACTTCTAAAGAATATTTTGCAAAAGAAGCGGATTACAAGTTTGTACAAACATTTTCATGAAAACATTATCATAACGAAATCATAAAATTGTAATGTTTAATCAAATTTCTTCTGTCGGTGTTACTTAATTGTTATCGAGTTACATAAATTTTCAAACCTTGTCCGCGGAAGTTACAGTTTTCTCGTCGTTAAAAAACGAAGCAAATATTTAAAACAAAGTAATATAAAATTATGCAAAAAAAAATAAAACAAAAGAAATGAAGAAAGAAAAAAAGAAAAAGTAATTGTTGCATTCATAAAACAATTTTCAGTCAAACTAATAATGAAAATGAAAAAAGAAACATTGTCAACTTTGACCTTAATCTCATAACCAAGGCTTAGGAAATTCTCAGGGAATAATTGTATAAGACATGGATACACACAGATGCTCATCCGTAAGGCTGTTTCGAGTTGGAAAAAGGCGCATTATGTAAGACAGACAGAAGGAACGAATTTTAAAGGCGGCATAGAATGTTGAGTAGAGCCTTCTCGCTGTCTCGTGCAAGGTGAAAGCGCATTGCACGCGTTTTCAGTCACGGCCGAGCCGCAGCGGTGCGCGCAACTCCATCTCATCGTTTCGTGATTCGCGTTTGAACGCCGTGTAACCAATTGTTTGTAATTCACGTCGCGAAAATTCTTGCGAATCGCGTGAAACACGGGGACTCCCTCGGGGAGGCCGAACTCCGTGCTTCGGGGGCCATGATCAAGTCATGAGGCAGAGTCTGACGCTTTCGTGTCGGCCCAACACACAAGGTTTGCGACCCAAAATTCAGCCCCACTTCAACCAAACGGATTCGTGACCTTTTTTGTGCTCGTGCGGACGGTTCTGTGAATCGCAAAATTCTTCACACCGTTGTGCTTCTCGCGTGTGAACATTTGTTTAATAAACTTAATCATCCTCGTAATTATCAAATCAATTATTTTCAATTTCGACTTTGAACTTATTTGGATTGAAAATAATGTTGAATTCAAATGTTTGGCTCAAATTTTCTGCACTAAATAACAACTGGATGAACTAAGAAAACGAATGAAATGCAAAAAAGTTTTATTTGTTCTAACTGAAGGAAATAAAAAGTTTGTGCTGTTCAAAGGAAGATATTTTTATAAGCAAAACAAATTAATAGTCCGCCGCATTCTAATATGTTGCTACTACCATTAATAAAAAAAAATACTTTCAAACGTTCCTCACGTTTTGTTTTGAATCGGAAAAAAGGTCACAGAGAAAACTCCTCGGCAAAAGAGAAAACGAATTACAAATTTAAAAACTTTGATACCGTCCAGATCGATATCTAAACGATCTGAATACTACAGGTCGCATTTTTAATATTGACGTACGAAGTTAAACAAATAAAAAAAAAAAAGTTAACTGAAAACACAAAAATCTAGCTAAATAAATAGAACTGCGTTTGAATGATTGAACAATCGCGAAAATTCGTTTGGTTGAAAGTGATTCATCGTGACTCAAACTGGGCTACGGTGGGGAATTTGGTGAGATCACCGTGTGTGACCTTGAAAATGATTTCAAGTGGCCGTAAGCCTTGGCAGCGGAAGCGTTCTCCTGATTGGTCGCTCGGCGGACCCAAATGGCACAAACCAGTCGCAAACGCGGGCCGAAAAAACGCAAGGCCTCGTTCAGCTCAGGGTCCTCGATTTCAACGATCCTACGGACACACAGGAAACCTCGTGTTATATTATGGAAGGTGCCGAAGAATGTCCAATCTTAGCAATCATCTATTCACTTTCATCAACTCAAAAATAACAAAAAACATTCCAACAATCCAAAAAATTGTATCCAAAATCCAAAAAAGTTGATTATCATTTTTGTCCCCAGATGCCTCATCGGACGAAAACAACTACGAAACTTTGACCTCACTGCCAGGTGAACTTGATAGCGACTCTGAGACTGAAACAACGGGGAGTTACAATGTCCAACAAGTCTCCACTTTGGAGGCTCCAACGAAGCCAAATCCTCCGCCCCCGAGAGAGGCCAGTATGACGCACAGTTTGAGCAAAAAAATAAAGAAACAACTGACGCGTAATTGGACCATCACGAAAGGTAGCCTCGGCAGGATCCGAAGGAAAAGCAACGTGGATTCTGACAGCACCGAGGAAAATGGTTTGAAAATCACCTCGCCGCTGGAAAAGATAGATGCCAAAAAATACTTCACGTTTAGAAAGAAGAACAAAAAGACTCGGCCTACTGTGTCAACCTTTTATATAGACAGTGATCAAAACGAGCTGAGAAATAGTCAAGAGCAGGAGGACATATACAATAAGAGTATTTATTATAACGGCTGGAAGGACAGCGATTCCTCACAATCTGACGGTAATTTACTTTATTGAAAACGAGATTTATTTTGAGAGCTTATTTTGTGTTATGGAAAATACAAGGGAAGATATCAATTGAATCATGAGCGCGACGGTTTGTTTTTACGTCTCTAAAATTTGAGCTGCGCTAATACGGAGATCGGTTTAGACGGATTCGAGCGTAGGTTGGGATAGTGTCTCCATCCGAATGAAACGACCGCAAATCCGGTTTTCAAATCCCGTCATTTATTTCTGATTCCACTTTATATCTTGAAACTAGTTTAACGCTGACGAAAGCATAAACACGCGTGGTCGAGTTTGTTTAAAAATTGCGCGCAGATGTGGAAGCAGCTTTGACGTTCATTCAGTTTGACGATTTTCTAATTGACGATAATTGTAATTAGCCAGGTCAATGAGAAGCACTTTTTTTTTCTTAATCAAAAGAGGAAATTATTGATGAAACGATATCGCTTCTTTCTCCCGGGCGGACATAACTGAACGTCAAAGTGTTATTATAATGTTCATAACGCTTTATCTCCGACGCATGCATTTTCATTCTGGCAAAAATTAATTATTTTTTTCATTGAAGAGAATTTCGCAATGGAAAACAGTTCCCCTATGTTGTATAACAAAAAAAAAGAGTGAATGAACTTTACCGGTTACATTTTCGTGACAGAATTATCTGGCGGACAAATTAATGAGGTTGAAAATTAAAATATGTCAATGTATCTGACATTTCTATTAACTCGATTACAAATTCAAAATAAAAAAATAAGAAACTTCGAAAGGAAGAAAGAAATTGTCGAAGAAAAAAAACCGTGATTGCTTAAGTTTAAAAAAAACCTGTGCCACGCACTTGGTGCAGCTCGAGGAAACCAATTTTTTGCGATCAATGAAATCTCAGTCAGACGCGCAATCTTCCTTGACAATTGCTTAGCGCCTTATGCTGATCCGATTGTTCAACTTTCGCACACGCGGAAAGTCGTAAAGTCTTAATCGCGGTTACGATAGATAGCTCAGATAAGAGCTGTATTTTCGCACCGCTAATTAAAACTCTTTCCCTATCGTTACAAATCAATGAGCGAGACTTCTCGCTAGCTCCGATGCCATAAGCAACTTGCGCGTTTCCGCATTATGTGTCTGAGCTCGTGAAAATTGTTATGCCACAAAAAGCAAACAAATTTTTAATATCACAACCTCGATCATTCATCATCTCTGATTTTAGATTTCAAGGAACCTCTATATCAGTTCTATACCGCTGCAACTGCCAGGTTTGCTTCGCAGTCTGATTCTGATGGATATGAAGAGGTAATAAATCTCTATATTTCAAACCCAAATTTTTTTTCCGTCAATCAAAAAATAGATGGTGGTTTATAATCAAAAACTTATTTTTTATTCAGGTGGAAAGGATAGCTTCTTTGACAGAATCTGTCGATATAAACAAACCGTTACATTTAGTTCTTTGGTGCCAAACTCCTCAGGTTATAAACAATGGTTTACTACGTAAGTCTCAGAAGATAAAAACAATTTTTTTCGTACTTGGGTTGACTTTGAATAACAGAACAAATTTTTTTAGGCAAGCTCACCGTCGAGGAAAAGAGACTGCAGGAGGCAAAATTCGAGATCCTGACATCTGAAGTGCGCTATTTGAATTCGTTGCGCGTCCTCGATAGTGAGTTCGCGAACGACCATGAATTGATTCACGAAGTGTTGACACCTGGTGAAAGAGAGCGTCTGTTTGCGGGCGTTCAAAGTGTGCTGACAGCGTCGGAAAACTTTTTAAGCGACCTGGAGAGCGTTTGGAACGACGACCCAATGATGAACAGGTTCCCCGAAGTCATCCTCAAGCACATCGAAAAATTTCACGACGTTTACTTTACCTATTGTTGCAATCAAGTTTTAATCGAGGGAACTTTGAAGGAACTGAAGTAAGAATTCTGAATGAACCTTTTTAGTTTTGTCTTCGTTCTTAAATTTTGCCGTTTAATTAAATTTTAGACATCCTCGTTTTGTTTTTTGATTATATTGTTGCTTACATTGTTATACGTCTGCTTTTTCAGAACGAAAAAGGAGCAAAGATTCTTGGACACGGTGCAGAAAATAGAAAGGCGTCCAGCGTGTCAACACCTCCCTCTTCATTCATTTTTAATGTTGCCAATGCAACGAGTTACAAGGTAATTACTTGCGCTATCAACTTGCACAATTGTTTTCCGTATGCCTATGATTTGTTTTCATGATCAAACGCGATTAGTCATGGCTCCTTGTCAAACATGTTTCTTCTTTTTTTTTCGTATTAATTAATATCTGCAATCTTTTTGCATTTTGATTGAAAACAAACAGCAAGAAAATGCAGCTTTCCAATAAATATCATAAATGAATTTTTCTATTCAATATTTGCAGACTGCCATTATTAGCGGATGCGGTTTTATCCAAGTTACCGGTAGATCACAATCAAAGGTCAAGCTGGGAAGAAGTATTTTCTAATTTAAACTATGTCGTTGCTCAATGTAATGAAGGCGCGAGACGTGCAGGCCAGCGAGCTGAGTTAAAAGCATTGGAAAGGTAAAATATTTTGATTAAATTATTTCCTTTCGTATAAATCTGTTGGCCTCGTAATTTGAATTTAATTTGTCTTCTTTTTTGTTCAAGGAAATTAATATACCCTATCAACGTGGCACCTATCGCTCTCGAAGGCCGAGAATTGGTCCGAAGTGGCCCTGTAATTCATCTCACTCTAAAATCAGATGCTGATTACAAACTCACGTTCGGCAAAAAGTTCCAAAAAAATCCTCTCTACCTTTTCCTTCTCACTGATTATCTTCTAGTCACTAAGCCCAAGACAAGGTAACTGTCAATTTTATTTAATCATAGAAAATTATTGACTAAAATAAATTGATGAATTAAAAAGTTATATTATCAAAAGAATGTTATATCTCTGAATTTATATCGAAGAATAAAAATGATAATAATATCTGAACTCATTTTTATTCCAGTAGCAATTCGGAAGAAAGTACGTACACTGTTATAGACACGTGTAAGAGGAATCTTATCACACTGGCACCGGTTGAAAAGGATTCACCTTTTTCCGGACATCATGCTATGGTTCTGGATCTTCTGGAAAATTGTGCCGGAAGGCCCATAGAATTCGTATTAGCTTGCGGGAGTGACACTGAAATTAAACGTTGGTTGAATACAATAACGCCGTTCGAGGAGACACTGGGTGGCGAAACTCTATACGAGTCGTGGGATTGTCCGCAAGTTACCGCGCTTTATTCTTACACCCCAACCCAGCCGGATGAACTGGCTCTACAAGTTGGTGAGTGCAATATCCTTCACTCGTTGTTTTTCATTTGAATCAAATTATTTGTTTTTGTTTTTCAAACTACATACGAAACTGAAATGAATCGCATTTGAAATATTCCAATATCATCTCATATATTCCAATACACTTTTATGAAACGTCTATATTTTTATTTCGCTTTCCTTTCAGGGGACGTAATAAATGTCTCAAAAAAGTTGTCGGATGGATGGTATTATGGGAAAAAACTGTTAGACGAAAAACAAGGTTGGTTCCCCGCAAATCACACCCAAGAAATTGCATCCGAACACGTGAGAGCGAGAAATCTTCGTCAGAGGCATCGATTTTTAGCACTGAGTGCTAAACATATCATGAACTTGAAGACAAAAAATTAGTATACGAGGTGTATTTATTTTGTGTAGCAACTTTTGTTACGAAACATTTTTTTTAGGTGTAAAAGCGTTATTAAGGTTTCAGAGTTGGATGTTCAGATACGTGAAAAAAGAATTCTCTCTTTCAATCTGATTTTTTCAATTTCAATTTCTCAAAGAACTGGATTTGGTAATTTACAGAGAAGGAATTCACACGGAACTATTGAAATTACACTAATTTTGGTGTTGAGGATGTGACCTCAATAATTAAGTTAACAAATTTTTGGTTGAAAATAATTTTCTGACGGACATGAATTATTAAATAAGTGAGAATTAAAAATAGTAAAGGGTTATTCTCGGAAATAAAATCGACTCGCAAATTCAAGATAAATACCGTCAATAATAATAATGTAAATACAGTCTCAAGCAAAACTTATTCGTAATACGAATACCAAATACATGGTATTTGAATTGAGCGAAACTAAATTGGATTTAAATATTATTTCGAGGAAATTGGAGATAAGATCGAGATAAATTTTAACACCCGTCGATCTATGACAAATGAATTTGTCTATTTTTCAAGCAATAATTGGCCGACGCTGACCTCAGACAACGTAAACAATATACGAGAAAAATCCGACATAGAATACCACTGGACGGAAAAAAATGATTTCTGGTTGATTATAATAATTAAAAAATTTAGCTCACATTGCCATGAGGGCGTAAGTTCGAATATTGGGATCAACCGAACTTCAATGATCGCCTGCGATTCAAGGGCAATTAGATGACTTTGTAATGTAAAACAAACATAACATCTGAACGATTTATTCCAGTACTACGAAAGATGAAGAATTCGAGTACAACGAAGTTGTATAAACAAACGAACAATGAGATCGAGAAAAATTGACTCTATTTTTCCAGACTCACAATACAAACAATGCAACTTAATGCATTTCTGACCGATGGCCTGTTAAATATTAATTCGATCAAAATAACTCCAAATTTATTCTCTGATCATGAAATAAAATTAAAACTTAGACTTAGACGAATTATCTCAAATGAGACTATGTTCAGCAAAATTAAGAAAGGTTTGATTTAATGAATGAAATATGAATATTTGCAGACTTATCAATTTTATCGAATCAGATTTCGGCTGCGACTTTGATGTAGACTTCCACGTTGATGTAGATGAGTTGCAATCAGATTTCAAACATTCAGAAATTTCACAAAAAGAATGCTTTGATATCAAACATTGCCCCCATTTTATACCCGCGTTAGGCAATAAATAATAAGGGGGAGTAAATGTTTATCCCTTCTTTACCCCAAATTGTACAATAATGGCGGGAAAATTTTGACAAATGATACGTAAATTTGGTAGCTGATTTGATCTCTTATTCTTTTTTTTTTGATTCTTTTTAATTTTTTATTGGATCTCGAATACCCGGCATCAAACGGTTTCACTCCATTTCTAATTTAGCAAAGGAGGTTCAAATGTCATACATTTTTGAAAAAATATCAAACATTGAAAGACATGTTGATCGGGAAGAATTTCGTTCTGAAAAGTGGGATTAGTGTAACCATCAAATCTCAATGGTTCAGTGTGAATTCCTTCTCTGTAAATTACTAAATTCAGTTTTTTGACGGTTTTATAACAGCAAATTTGATTTTATGTGAATATGAAAAAATTGAAAAATCAGAATGAAAGTTAGGTACTTTATTAGTGGCGTAATTTCGAAACTTGACTTGCTGCTACGATCCATCGACGGTTTCTTTTCTATGATAATCTTAGATTATTTTTGATTTTCAATCAATTGGAAAAATGAAATAGTTTAATCTGCATTATCTAGAAAGTAGACCTTGCGTGAAAAAAGAAAACCGGATGGAAAATGTATATAAAAACTGTTGTATCTTTGTTAAGTGAGATAATTATTTATTGTTGTTGCATGATGAATGAAAATTTATATTGCAGTACTGTCATGTTTGTAAATAAACGTTAAACAAGTTTGTACGAGATAGGTGTATATACATTTTTTATTTTTTTGAATTCATAAATAAAAATTTTTTAAAACTGTCCTCTTGGTTTCACTTACCTTCGTAGCTCAAGGAATACCAAGGCAAATTAAATTTAATTACCTTTATGTTTTTCACAAGTTCTTTTACGAAACATTGCAGAGTTCTTTTCATCCAGTCGTTGGTAAATTTTGGACCGAGAATTTTCACCTTATCGTCTGTTGACAGTGAGGAAATCTGCAACAAAATGATTTTGATCGTAATTATATTGTTGATCGAGTTTTAATTTCATTCAAACAATATCTTAATTTTTTTACTTTGATAAAGAAATTAACGAAAGTGGTTTAATCTTTACGCTTCTGACCTATGCTCATCCTGAATTTAAATTTAGATTCAAAACTAAACGGAAATGTACGTCCCACGATAAACGTTGTGATTTCTAAAAATAATGGAAAATTTACAGAAAAAGAAATACGAAATGACTGACAAACTTCGCAGTCTCGCGATGATTTCATTCAAGTTTTGCATATGTTGTTTTTCAAAAACATTCGTCAGTATTTAAATTTATTTTCGGGCACTAAAAGGAAACACCTTGAATATAAAAAAAGGCAAAGAAAAAAAAATAGATTCTTTGAAAAAACGCAATAAAAAAATATGTATAAAAAATTTTGGAATCTATGAATAATTTTTAGTCAGCCGTTAGTAAAAACGTGAGTTTTCTCTATTCAATCCACGTTTTCAATTAGCGATTAAGTTTATCGCAACAAAATAAAAATTAATGAAAGAATAAGAAGGAAAAAAGCATCGGCGTGCGGGATTGCTAATCAGACGGACGTTCGGCGCGCGCGCTTTCCCGAAAGCAGCCGAGGCAAGGCGAAACGGAGCAAGTGGGAGTTGGCGTCTACTTAGTCTGACATATTGTTTAGGTTCAAGTTAAACAGAGAGGCAGTACATTGAAAAGAGACAGAGCGACTAAGTCAAAGCGCGTTTACAGAATTGACCTCATGTTCGTGTAACATCTAGCCTGTTCGGGACTCCAACGAAAACACCGATGGACGTCCAGGGGAGCGCCTGCTGAAGTTGCTCCGATAAAGGCAAAACAACAACAACGGCCGCTGCGCGCAGTTTGAGCTGCAGATGAGTGTTTTTGCATTTGCAAGCAACTCCCGGTGTTGCGAATTATGACGGAAGTCATTGCGACGGACATGATCGACGGCCTCTGGCCTTTTCTGCAGAGTGTAAGTTGACCTTTAGCTTTTAGGTTATTTCGGCTTTTCGGGCCGCTCCGAAAAGGCCGGTCGATTCTCGACACTTCTACAGCCCGAATTATCTTTTGACAACTTTCCTCCAACTATTTTTGTTCACTTGCTCACAATTTTCATGTCGAATATTTTTTTAGGTCTTGATTTTTTTTGTCGCTCAACTTTTGACTTCAATATTCATGGTGTGTACATTAGATTGATTGAAAAGGTCAAATTTTATGTTTTTGATTTTATCTGATGTTAGCATTAGATAAGGGGATAAAGTAAAAAATTCTGCTGTAAAATATTGCTTTCAATTTGACAAGGCTGGTAGTAAAGTTGTGTCAAAAGGAAAACTGGTGTACAGATTGTGCAAAAATTGTCATAGACATCTGTCGCAAAGTGTGTATGTGCAATGTCATCGTGTGTCCTTGGACTTTGAACTTCAAATGACATGCGCAATTAATAAATTACTGGCATGAAGGGATACTTTTTTGAAAGTTTTTTGGCGGTGTTTACTACGTGCGAAAAAAAGAGTACTTCCTTTGCTATATAGATGGTTGTATCGTGTCCCCCTTTCTGGCAAATAGCCATCGCCGTATATTAAATAAACAATGATCAGTTCGTTAAAACAAATCAGATAAAAAAACATAAATCATAAAATAATTTGGCTACGTGAATAGTTTTTAATATTTTGAATAAACAAATGTCCTAAGATTCAACATAAGTTGGCACGATAAATTTTGAGCGATTCGTAAAAAATTACTGTGAATAATAAAAATTATTAGGCACTTATTGTTTTGATTGTATACGATTAAAAAATGTATGGAGTGTGTAATTCGTTTCAAATGTTTCCCAGCTAAAAAACTAAATTACTCGTCTTGTCATAATATATGTCAATTACTGGAGTTATGCAACAACTCTGAAATCAAACACGTGTCATATTGTCATTGATACAAAAAATTTTGAATACAGCTTGTTGGTTGATAACGTGAATGAAAAAAAATTTTTTTTTTTTTTGCTTGCAGATTGACTGGAGAGATCCATGGCTCAGTATCCTTATCACTTTTCACATCGCTGTCACCTTGACAGCCCTAATGACGAGAAATCACGCCAACTTCCAAATCCTTTTATTTCTAGTTCTTCGTAAGTTGTTTAATCTACTTAAACCGAACTGATTGAAAAAACTGTTCTCTAAGTTAAATTTTTCGTTTCAGTATTGCTGGTGTATTTCTCTGAAAGTATTAACGAAGTCGCTGCCAGTAACTGGATGTGAGTATCCGTACAATTTTTCTACCCTCATAAATTTCTCGAAAATATACACTTGAAAATAATGACTAATGATAACTAATTTAAATTTATTTTTTAGGGTGTTTTCAAAACAGCAATACTTTGATTCTAAAGGATTTTTCATATCCATCGTTTTTTCAGTACCGATATTGATCAATTGTATGATAATGGTGGTGAGTAAGAGCAAAGATCGTACAACAAAATATATATCATCAATTTTAGAACCTTGTCATAATTCAATTATTTTACACTTGGTTGTTCAATTTTAAAAATGTTTTATTTGACGTCGAATAAAGACGGTACAGAGTAATCAATTGGGAACCCCTACAAAACTGTTTTTCTTATATAATAGTTCATTCAAGATATAGTATACCCATTGACTTATATACAGAAAAAATATCAATACGAAACGACAATTAATCTCACTAAAAGTTAAAGAAATCATTTGAGCATACAGGATCTATTTTTAAAATATGATTTAAAAGATGACTGGATTCCAGTCCAATTTAAAAATCATAACTGTATTGATTTTGAAAAAGTAAAGCTGACCGTATTGAATTTCGTCCGCGTGAAATTAATGGGAATAATATTTTTTCTATTTTTATTACAAAACGATTGTCATCATTCCATGACAATGTCACTTAACCACGGATATTGATAAGTATATTTAAACATAATTCGCGTGAACTATCAATGTAATATACGCACTTTTCTTTATTTTTAAGTATCATTCAATTATGTAAAACAGTGTATCTAACAATTGTAACAAAATATGTTCATACTGTTTTTTTATAAAGTGCATTTCTCAAATTACAGGCGAGTTGGCTTTATCATTCGAGCCAGTTGATGACTAGTCTAAAAAGAGCGCAATTGCGTCAACAAGCGAAGAGAGAACAAATTGAAGGCGAATCTGCCAACGGCAATACTAAGCAAGTCGCGAAGAAGAAAAATTAAAGCAACATTTTTTCTAGTCAACGCATAAAATGTGAGGCGTTTTCCAGTCAATATAAAGCGAACCCAATGGGCAAACAACTGAACGCGAGTTCGGACCAATCAAAAACAAAGTCTCAAAAAGGGCCCCGCGATGGAGCTTGCTGAAATCACTGAGAGATCCAGACTGTCTATCGTCCTCCGTCTTTTCACCACAAAGGCAACAATTGAACAGTTCTAGGTGCGAAAAAAATAATTGTACAATAATGGTTGTTAAACATTCCTGCGTCAATGAAATTGTCGATTAACTCTGGCAACGACAAGTTTTAGCAAAAATCTTATTCCTGTGTCTTCTCCTTGCCAGGATATTGCGAAATGATAAATCGGATCCGTCGAGATGTAGTCCGCCATACGCGCGTCACTATTGCCGCGGCTTCATAGGTTTTAGTCGCTCGCCGTTTAGACTGTAAATATTTTTCCATTAACCGTGATGTACTTATTGCGACGATAACGATTGCGGACTTTTTTAAATGAAAAAAAAAAAACACACACACACACACAGCGCCTCGAATTAGAAAACACCGGACCAGCTATTCAATGACAATATTACGAATAGTTTTTCCATGGTTGTTTGTTATACGCGTATAAAAGTATTTTATGAACTATCCTAAGATTCAAAGTTTTTAAAGGCGAGCGTTGCGTTGAATTGAATTTTGTTGATTAGTGAATATTAAAATAATTTAAATCGCTTCTTTGCAGTCTTTTATTTAGATTTTATTCCGCGGTTTGAATCCGAATCGTCTGTTGTGTTGAAAGCAAGTGGTACTTAACTTGTGAGACGATGATTGTGTTTTAATGGTCTGTTGATTTTTTTTCTGTTTCAAAGACGTTCTTCCAGAAAAAAGAGGACTATTGATTGAACGGTGTTAATGCTTCGTAAAATCGTACTTAATTCTCTTTTCCACTGTTCCAAGCTTCAACAACGTCATGTTGACGTTGAAAAATGAAACACAAACGCATGATGCATTTACACTTGTTTATCATATCTCTTGATTTTTTTGCGATTGTGTAGCAGATTGAAATCATGAAAATGTGGTTTCAATTTGTTCAGTATAAAAGACATTACAATTTTGTATATCATTTTCTATTTTATTAAAAATTGATAAGTCTGCATTCATTGGGATAGTTCAAAAAATGCAGCTGGAAGTAAAATATTGTACATTGTGAGAATCAATCATGTCCGTCAGTCCTTTACAACGATAAGCTGAATTTGAAACGGTAAAGATGCCTAAAAAAGTTCACGCGTTTTGAATACTGGTATACTAATTGTAGTTGAATAATGCACCATTTTTATTACAAGAACAAAAAATAAAATATAATTTTGAGTCTATTAGAGATTTTTATTGTAGCCTTTATACTCAATTTCAGAACCAGTCATAAAAATTTGATTGATATTATTGAACTCCAAATTTCAAATGCGGAATTCGAAAATTATATCGCAGGGATCACCAATAACCTTTTGATGTCGTAAAGAGCTCCACGTGGATCGATTTTTTTCCTCTCTGTGCCGGTAATGACAGTAAAGAAGAAAAAAAAACCTTCCGCTTTTCTGCCATTATCAATGATATGTTTCCTTCATACGCTATTGCTTTCGTCTTAAAGATTTTTCCGAATCTGTTTTTATACATCTGAAATATCCGAACACCTAGTCTATCCTACCAAGCTTACTGCCATCCTATTTTATAACTCGAAATTTTCCGCTTTTCTTTCTGGGAAAACAACTAGTTTTATTACAACGTAAAATTGTACATTATATGACAACCAATTTTGATGAGCATCTGCAAAACTTATTTTTCATGCTTTTACAAGCTTTCCAATTACTTTTCTTCGATATCAATTATTCATAAACCTTGTTCATTCATTTCGCTTCATATTAAACCGTCGCGCAGTCCAATTCTGAAAATAACTTTTATCTAGATTATCCTTCCGCTTTAGTTTCGTGCATTTAATTGAATATTCAACCCCAACTCTAGGATGGATGGAAGTTGACAACTTCTGTAAAACCGCAAATTACATCTCTATCTTTGGCACCTATAAGAAACACAAGAAACAAAACCATGACTTTTATGGTATAAAAATTAAAATATTAAGACAGAGTAGATCCAATTAAAAGAAATGCCCATTGACCGCGAGAGGCCACCTCTTCAAACCCGAATCATTCATAAACTCGGATCCCCTTATTGATTGGCGACGTAGACCGGCTGTTGACCTAAATCGCCGTCCCATCCCCGGCAAAGCTTGGGCATCAGACTGTTCGCAACAACCTGCTCTGGCCCCCCTTTTAATCATCCGGAAACCCCATCGCCATTAATTGCAACTGTCCTCTGAATCCTGCGGTCATCATTTGCTGCCGCCGCAAAAGGACATTTTTACGTCGCGCGTACTTGTTGCTGGCTCAGGACGAGGCTCCATGCGCGTGATTATCGATCCTTCCCATAGGTATATAAGTAGGGAGCGTGGGTGTCAAGTGGAACAGAGCGCCGTTTCGTCGGGCCGCCATCGAGATCGTAGTGCGACTCAGAATCTTCTCCGGAGTACACGAATCCTAGTCTGCCGAGCGATCTGTTGAATGAGTTTCTGAGACAAGTGAGTTTTGCAATCTTCCATCTTTTCTTAAACTTTTTTGTGCTGCGTCTGGGCCATTGATTTGGAAACTGGACGTTGACTCGGACCTCAGCAAGTGGTTCGGGTCTTGTTGTTGCCAGCCTCCAAATAGTGGCGTAGCCTCCGCGGCTACCGTATGGAACTCGTCAAATTTAATGACGTCAATTGTCTGTATAGATATAACGAGCTAGAAATCAAAATTAGATTTGCGACGTAACGGAGTTCTATGATGGGGATTGATCCTTTTGTTTTATATTCATTGGGGATTACCAGTTGACGTTCCCTCCATCCCTACCAATGACATTCTTTCGTTTTCCAAGCACCCCAAGGGGAGACATTATGCCACTGAATTAAATTTTGACAATGTTCGATCAGTCAAAATCCAAAAGGATCTTGACGACTGTTGGATCTTGGGGTTTTGTGATACGTAACTGCTAGGCGTAATTGGTTGAAAAGCCTCTCTCTCTTTGATCCGTTTAATAATTAATCCCTTTGCTAGTTCGAAGAGGCAATCAAAGTTGCAATTCATTTTCAACTTTTTTTATGTAATCAGAATGTCACCGACGGGCTGGGTTTTCATATTCTCCATAAGCTGCGCTCTGGCGCTGAAAAATGGCCAGCACAAATCATTGATGCCACCACTTGGCAATCTCCCTCGCAAACAAAGCGACTTGGAAATCAATGCTCTTAATTATGGGGGCAACTTGATGCCTTTACAACGTTATGCCGAGCAGAATGATAGGAGCCAGGAGAGGTTGAGAAATGAGTTCGAGCAGCTGAGCGATGAGGAACTCAGCGAGCTGGAACGAGGTAGAAAATTTCAACAAAATTATAATCGATTTTTCTTAGATAAGCTATCTTATCTCTTTAGATGGGAAAACAAGAGAAAATTAAAAAAAACGAGGATATATCTTTAATTTCAATTTATAGAGTATGGACAGGAGGAGACCATCGGGGATGGTTTCCAGAACGTTCAGAACGGTTTGGGCAACTATCCGATCTACGCGGAGCCGTCTTCCCGGTCTTCGAACTTCCGCGAACGTGAAAGAAGCCGAGTCCACGGGTTTGGAGATAGGGATTTGATGGAGCCTCTTGTGGACGAGAGTTATGGCATTGAACGGACTCACGCCAAGGAACCGCACATGTAAGCTAATCTTGGTTACACAACCCTAAGATGGGACGTGTGTTAGAGACCTAATTTAAGGGTTCTAAAAATAAAAATAATGTTTTATCGAATCAAATAAATAAATTAAATAAATAATAAAGAATTAAATCAAAATTAGTTGAACAAAGTTTTTTTTATAATAATTGTGAAAGGTGAGATGGATCTATAATTTTTTTTGCAACAGGGTCTACAGGTTGGGTAAAAACAACGGAAACATGTATGATGACTACGAAGGTTTGGACCCGGAGGAATTTCTGCGCTACAAACCGGAGATGGAACGTCGAAACGTAAATGCGAGATATCCTCTTGGGCGGGATATGCGCACGTATTATGACCTGGCCAAGAGATTTCCTGTAGCCAAACGTAGCCTGAAACCCATGACTAAGAAGCGCCAGGTCACCGACCTAAAAGTAATTTGAAATATTTCTTAGACTTTTTATTAAATTGTTTTAGATGTTTTAGATGTTGATTGGGATTTAAACGCTGGTTGATTTCAGGTTGCGCAGGACTTGGCCTCTCTTTTCAACTCCCAACCAACGGAGAACGCACATCAGACAACAACTAGCGAGCACAACCACACCTTCAATCCTAACGATCCAACTACTGTCCACCCGCTTTCCACCTCCGCGCCGAAAAAAGAAGAACGGTCTCAGTCGCTGAAGAACAAGGAACAGGTGCTGGACGTCCAGAAGAAGAGTGTCAACTGGTCCGACTACTTTGGCTACGATCGCAGAAAGAAGAAGGCCACTTTGTCGGCTAGGCCGGGCTCGCAAAACCAGGACGACGCTTTCTTCTTGCAGCATTACTACTCGGTACTTAAATTCAAGTTTAATTGATCAAGCACTTTATATGCACAGCAACCGATGTATTTTTAATTACATGGTTGTTGTTTTTTTTTTGTTTGTTTTTTTCAGACCATGGGAGATAATCTCCAGTCTTACAAAAGAAGCGGCGAATCTGATCTGGGGGACGGATACTACACACTGCAGGATCTTAACGATTCTGAAGAGGTGAGTTCAGAGAACCAGCTTTGTAGAAACTTTTTGAAAAGGAGCAGGATGAAAGGATGGATTTTATCTTGCAGGGAAGGGAACGTTTGCTGAACTTCTTAGCAACCGTTTTCACAATGCAAAAACTTCATCAAGCTATTCGCAACCTCCAGAACAACAACCAGCAAGATAACCAATTTCCTGGTAGTTATGAAGGTGGTATCGACTTTGACAGAAACGACGAGAGGCGTGCCGGACGCGAAGGTATATATCCAGTTGTAAGAAAACGCCTGTCAATGCCGTACGTCAGCTAATTTCACAACTCAACAACATATTCCCCATTTTTTTTCTCAACCTAGAGTTGGTAGCCTAGACTCGAGACGGGCAGTTTTCATCTAGGACCTGATCTTGAAGGCAAACTTCGATTCTTAAAATCTACAACCCTTAAAAGTCTAGCTGAACTTACTTTCAAACGATCAAAAGAGGTTTCCCAATTGCATTTTTGACGTTCAATTTTCGTCTTCCGGGATTCAGTTGCAGTTTCGAAGAAAAATGTCTCTTCGTGAAAACACAAAGTGAACTATACAAAACAAACATTAAAAATTAATACTGTTTATAAACGAAACAACTCAGGGTGGAACGGGCTGAATTTATGAAAGTAGGACAGAACGAAAGTTACGAATATTTTATTACATCGCCATCAGTGGGTAGCGGTGCATTTAGCAGGGACTGATTTTTGTGCTTTTATTTTATTTATAATTTTTGTTCAAGGGAACAGTTTTGTCCCCTCATGGCTAAAGATTTGATCTGTGAACCGACAGGCCAATTCGCTTTTTTATCAAGTCTCGTTCATCCCTTGCACGTGTCTTCAATATCTCTGCTATCCCTCTCGAGTACAGTTGCGAATGTACAAGTATCTTTTGTAACTCCAACAACTATTGGGGGAAAAAAAACATTCATCAATTCAGCTTTGATTGACTTTGCAAAATGATTTGTACGGACACTATATGGGTCTACCGTGTACATTTAGGTACACTGATACAATTACCGTATAACAAGGATGTTTGCTGTCGTCTCAAATGAGAAGCGCATTGTGGTTCGACTAACATTAAAGTATCCAATTCAGCGAGGTTCGATAAACAAACGAATTTACCAATCAGACTCTACTCCACGCCAGATGCGCTTCTCATCCGAGACGTTTTCAGAGTTTATAAGTGTTTGTGTATATCGATCGATGTTACACGCTACGAAAACGGTTTATCGCAACGCGCTGCATGCACAAAGACGACTAATTTTTGATATTCGTTTATGGCCATGAGTTACGCTCTATTGAAGCACACAAGCTGGCGCTAATTCGAAATTCAAATCAATATAGTACAAATCAAAGACAATTTTTTTTCTTCCTCATTTTATTTGTTTGTTTTTTTGTGTTTTCAAGGATCGTGTATTTTGTTATCGTCTTATTTATTGAATCTATGTACACCGTGAACGATTGTTTAACATAATACATTTAGTGTGAAAATGTTGTCTCTTTATTAAAAACCTCTCCTTAAATATACAAGATGTAGTTTAGAAATGCATGCGAAGCTTTCAAACGCGCTATTATGATTGTCCTCTTTGATGTTTCTTTTAGTTGAAAAGAAAACCTGCCGCAAAAGATGAAGAAACAAAAAAGGATGTCAAACGACATTTTTATCAAATGAAAGTAAAAAAATTGAGTTTAGACAAATTTTAGCAATGTGTTTGCTTTTTGCGTCAGGTTTTCTTCTGCAAAAAAACTTTTCAACAACTAATGATTAACCAAAAAATTATTGAAAAAAAAACTGGAAACTTAAAGTGTCTCATGCAAGTTACAGAGATATCAAAATTAAAGAAAAAGAGATTAAACAAACTCGAGGACCAGCTCAGATTGTTATCTGCGATATTTGCCTTGAGGGAAACTATCGCGAACGTTTGACTGATATATCTTCTACCATGATTGTTTATAATTTTAAGTGATGTTTAACCCGGACAAAAAGGTCAGTTTAAGAAAAAAAAACAAACTAAAACTTGGAGAGAAATAGACAGTGATTAACTATATCAAAATTTTTAATACAGGCTAATTACAGGCGTCTGATCGAAAACTCGACTAGGAGTGGAAAACTTTTCGTCGAGTTTTCAATGCGACAGATATCTGTAGTCCTTCAGAAGTACAATCGTAATCTATACTAAACGTATATATTTTTGACGTACATAATAATGTATGATGGCTATTGTATAAATTTTATCGTATATCCTTATCGCGGTTGAGAACAGACGTATAACTCTGTAGAATCATCCAGCTTCGCATGAAAATGTAGCTGACAGTCGGTCGGATGATTTCGAACCTGACGGCTTGTTTGAATTTCAAGACATGCTTCATGACAGTCGTGATTTATTGTTAAAACACGTGTAACTTTCATGTTATCAATGTTTTAAATGTAATAGTGTAATCCGTAAAAGATAAGTAGTACTAAACTAATATATGTTTCAACAAAACGTAGAGTCATGCAGTACATGTAATAACACTTACATCTTGGGATCATTTTAGCATTTTCATAAATTGCTTTATTGGAAATGAAACAATCAAACTTTGTGGAACAGCAACTTAAAAAAAAACCTAATGCAGATTACAATGAAAGCACCAGTACGGCACTAATTGAGAAAAAAACTTGTAAATAATTTATTATTTATAACTGTTGATCATGCGGACAATAAGAATATTCTCATCCAAGTATCAGTTGTGATTACGGAAAGGAAATGTTGAAAAAAAAGAAAATATTTTTCATGCAGTGAATGAAGTTACTTATATTTTCTATGAAAAGGTTATTCATATTTTTAGACGTAATTTTTAAACTGACTTTCAATACTTTAGTAAAAAGTTTAGTGATAGATGATATAAAAGAGCACTGTGTTTACTTTGACATGCACCCTCGAGCTGATAACTTCAACACCTATGTGTAACCACGTCCGGGTGGATATCGTAAATTAAACTTTAAATTAATTAAACAATTAAAGAGAAAAAGTTTAAACAAAAATTGATGTGAATTCAGTGTGCGTTCGTGTTGCGTTCTTTGGAATAGAAAATTGCATTTATGAGTGTCTTCGAATGTCAAAATTAACAAAAAAAATGTATTGTCTCAAAGAATGTAATTATAAACGAAATTGTAATTTTTTATAGGTATTCGACCAGTGTTTTTTTTTATAATTTATCGATCAATTCTAGGATCGAGTCAAAATTCCAGTCCCCTTGTGTTCTACTTGTTTTCAAAATCAAATTATAAAAATAAAAATTTGTTTAGAATCGATTGTTATCATTCGTGTTAATAAAACCTCTAACATTAATTTTTTTCCTGACAAAATTATTCCTCTCCGCGGATTATTTGGCGCATGTGCTGATTGAAAATAAACGACTACTCCCACGATGGAACAGTTGCAAATGTTACCAACCGATAACTTTCAGCAGATGGTAAGGTTCACGCACCTCCTCGAAATTCAAACAGAATCAACATTTTCTCAATACAATTTTCATACAATTTTATTCTACTTTTTGATCTACAATTTGTTTCTTCAATTCACAGCCTTTTTTCAATAAAAAATATATCAAATGTACATCTTATATTTACAACTCCCGAATGCTCCTTTTCCTCAATGCCCCCTTGCCAATCGTTCCAATCTGCCGACAACGCTGTGCAAATTTCTATTCAACCCCGAATTTTTCCTCTTTTGCATGATGTCTTTCAGATTCAATTCCTTCTTCCTCTCCACTCGCTGTTTCGGCAAACTCTTAGCACTGATCTTGTAAATAACGGACACCGCGGCCTCAAAAGCAGCCAAGGTACAGGTGAAACCATCCTGAGGAGAAACAAACCAGAGGAAATTTTGCACATAATGCAGGTCAGTGATCAGTCTCACGGGTCTCGACATGGCGATCACGTAGACGAGTAATTGGACCAGTCCGTCGGTCGAAAGGATGGCATCCACGCGTCTAGTGTCGATCATTCTAGTCCCTTCGTCGCTCGCCGTTTTCACGTCCGCGAAGATGCCCTTGAACTCGGCGATGGCCAAGTCCAAGCAGTTGCGCAGGCAGACGAATTTTTCCCAGGGGCCTTCGGCGCGGTCCAAGTTCGACAGCTCGATTATCGCCGAAGGCAGTTTCACTTGGATGGGTTCAGCGAAACCCAACTGGTCAGGCGTCACGTTCATCCGACGCAGCTCCTCGAGTTTCGAACTCACATAGGCGTCCTCGGGGTGCAGCGTCTGGACCATGGAGGAGTACACCCGCTGGTGCAGATGGTGCATCGCGAATATCTCAAGGGCCTTGCTCAGCAGCCCCTGGAATCGCGCGTCACGCTGCAGCGCCAACGCGTGCGATCGCATCGTCTTCGCCCAGTGATCGCGCGATAAATCTTTCAGCCTTTCGCGCAATTCCTGCGCGGTGCTGAATTGACTTACGTCAATGTCGGTCAGTTCTATTTCGAGGGCCAACAATGATGACTGCTCGGATACCTCGTTAAGGAATTTGAATGCACTGCAAATGCGCAATGAAATTGAATGAGAACTGGTGAAAAGTTTTGCAATTTTTTTTTGTTGAGGTAATTGCGACATCCTCGAAATTGCGGTGACAAAATTATTTTTAATTAGAGCTATAAAGATTTAATCAATTGAACATTTTAACTTAATTTATCAATATAACGTATTCATCTGAATTAAATGCCACGTGTATCCCTACTGCCCCTAAATAAATCTGTAACTTTTTGCAATTTTGCAATAACAAATAACAAAAATTATAAGCCAAACTTTTTGTTTCGTTAAAAAAAAGTCAAGTTTCCTTTGTTCAAACGACATGTGTTACCAATTGATTGTTAAATATCCGATTGATTTGTCAAGTACTGAGATACTTACTCTTCGTAACGAAAAATTGTCTGATCCAGCGAAATGACATTTTCAATTGTCTCGTTGGTACGTGTCCGAGTAGGGTTTATCGGCTTGTCTAAAATTAAAATCGTGTATGTCCTGTACTCCTTGTTCAAGCTTTGTTCACAAAATAAAATCCTGGCATTGTAGCTTGTGTTATTATAGTTCGTCAATGGCATTGGTTCGATCTTATTCTCCGTTAAATAATATCCATCGCCGTTCCATGATCTGTAGCAGTGAGGGATTTTTGGGTCCTCATTCAAAATGTGGTCATCTGAAATCAAAGTCGATCTTATACAAAATCTCGTTTCAATTTCTTTCGCCGGATGAATATTACAGTTATTATGTATGTAATTGTCTGGAAACTTGTGTGCAGTGGCGGTTGCAATTTGTATGTATGTTATTAAGTTGTATATACTTGTTGATTTCCGTAAAACGATAGGTCAATTTACAGATCAACGAAATGAACTTGACGTATATCGGAAGTCGTAGTAATAATAAGGCTCACTGTTACTTACAAGTTATAATGATTTCATTTGAACAACAAAACGGATTTTAAATTTATCGATTATCAGTTAATCGGCCGGAATGGAATTGAAACGAAAATAATTGTTATGCATATGAAGAGTTTCTTTTTCTGAGTTATGTAGTTTATCGAACATTTTTTAATGATAACAGATATCTAGAGCAGTGATATGCATCGTATGGAATTTAAGAAAAAAAAGTGAAAGCCAAAGATTTGTGTTTTACTAGTCAAATGCAACGAGGAAAGGTAACATTTTTATGTATCAAGAAATATTTAAAATCTAATTTTTAGTCAAATGTCCAACCAGTCACGAACAAAAGTTGCTCGGTAGGAATTCAAAAGTCGAAGTTTCTTTTATTTGCTGAATAAATTGTCATTTTTTCATGAATGCGAAATAGTTTTTTGTCCGATGATACACATTCGAGTAATGTATTCGACGCGGAAACAAAACGCTTCCTTAATCTGGAGTTGGAATAATTTTTTTTATCTAAGCTCTTATATTTCTGACGCAAATGTATTGGATATGTGTCAGCTTTTGTCAGAGCCTACCATTATGTTTGACAATGAAAAGTTCCTCGGATTTATTTTACATACGCCAACATTTCGTGTTTGAGGATATAACAAAATTTGCAACTTTTTTTTCCCCCTGCAATACTTACTTATAAATTCTTCGGTAATTGTGATACCTCGCAAAGATTTACTCGATGGCACGCAAATTGTACTGCATTTTGAAATTGCTTTGTCATGTTTGTACCGGAATTGGTTCTGCAAAATAAGCGAATTCAAAATTGTTTTTAATGTTTTCTTCCACATTTTTAATTCAAGTTTAAAATTAATCTTTAAATTTAATTTCAATCTCAATTATATTACGCATTGGAAAATAATGATAAAAAATCAAGTTTTTTTAATAAAATAAAATTGTTTCTAATTACTTTCCGATCAGCTTTCTAATATTGCAAAGATTAAATAAAAAAATAATGTTTGACTCTTACCTTCAATAAAATGTAAAACACATTATTAACAATATCCTCGTCTTCCATCGCACATAATCACATGGTTAACAGAATTATATAATTTATAACAGGCCACAGCTCACTGCGGAGAGGTGTTGGAGCGCGCACAGGTTGAACCAAACTAACGACAACAAGTCATTGAATCACGAGGTCACTGTTACTTGTCTTTGATAAATTATGTTCAAAGAACCTATTCAAACTTTTTTATACGATTAAATGATAAAGTCGTAATGTGCGACACGATAAAAAGTTCATTCAAAGTGACATCTATTGTTGAATCAATAACTATTTATCTGATACCGTTCGATAGTAAGATAGACAAAAGAATATTTGCACTCTCAAGACCAACGTAGAATAATAAAATCTTTCGATAATCCACTAAACAAATAATCAACTAGTAGTTTGAAATTGGTTTCCAGATATCTGATAAGTAAGCAGATGTCATTAATAATTGTGTTAGGGAATCGAAAAAGAAACGAAATTTTCTATTTTTTTTTTTTTTTTTTTTTTTAGATTTTGATTAAATATAGAAATCAAAATGCCAGTATAAGGTTTATAACTTTTCATAGTTTTTTAGAATGTTTTTTAATCCATTTTTGGCCGAATATTAAAAAAGTCGACTGTCTGGTAACTTGTGAATCCCCGTGCCGTGCATTTAAATTAAGAAAATTTTGCAAAAACATTTGTATTTGTTTTTAAAAATTAATACTCAAAGAAATTGTTTATTCTATGAGGTCTTAAATATTCGAACAAAAACGATTTTTTAAAATGTTGCAAATACACATTAACCGGTTAGTGCGGGGAAAAAAAAGAAAAATTTAGAGAAAAATATGTAAAAGAAAAATATCTGCAGAACTTTGTACTAGGAGTCCAGAAATGAATCGAGCATGCTCGCAACGTGACCGGTAAGAAATCATTCAAATGGAATAAGCGTGCGTGCGTCGCGGTCGATTTGCATTGCTTACGTTCTCGCATTAATCTCTCACCCGCATATGTAAGCCGCAAAACACGCAACATCAATATCGATTTATGCTAACGCGCGATCGCACGCGTTCAGCGAGGTCGGCCGATATCGAGGCCACGCCAAGATCGGCGGAATCGGCGCTTATGAAGCAGAGGGGCGTCGGGATGCCACTTTTCTCGACCCACGTGACCGCGAGCGGAATCCACCGCATAGTCTCCGCCGAAAATCTAAATCCGTCCGAGCCGAGAAGAAGAGGCTGTTGCTTCCTCGCGAGTCTTTAGTTAATAATCGCCAGTGAGCTTTCTCGCGTCGCGTGAAAGCCTCTCGATCTTCAAAACAATAGTTTTCTACCCCCGGATCGAAAAATCGGCAGACCGATTTTTCGAGATCGGCGCCGATTTTGTCGTTATGTTAGATTCGAGTTTTCGCTGCTGTTAAACGGTCCTTGTGAGATCGGTGGAAACCGTCGCCAGAAGAAAGATCGCGTGACCCAAGATGATCCGAGTGGACGAATCGGACCCGGTCGGCGGTAAGGGAAAGAGGTCGCAAGCTTGTGAACTAGATTCCGCCGATTTCGTAGCGTCCCGCGCGCGAGTAATTCACGATATGAATTATTTTGAGAGTTTTACACAACGCGGCGTGTATTATGACGGGGTGTTTTAATTATATGCGCGACACGTTTATTTTGGTTCTTTCATATTTTTCTTTTTTTCCTTTACGTTGTTCATGAGAAATTTTTCGTACGCCTCTCTTATAAGAACTTTGATTGTGATCGAGAATCCTATGTAAAAATAGATTCACTTATTGCATTTTGCTACCATCTATGGTTATAACCGAACATGTTTTCACCGTGCGTATAAATTTATTACACCCGTCTGATTGAAATCGCAAGAAAACAGTGTCAGAAATGATTTTCATTCATTATAAATAATTGAGTATTATATATTTTTTAATTGTATTTCATTTGCGTTGATCTCTGTCATGATTCGTTACGCGGATGAACTGAATCCAACCTGATGAAGATTTTCATTTTACGGGGTTGAACAAGTGATCGCATATTGACGCACATTTTCTAACATTCGACGCCGCGGACAAGTTAATTTGAAAACTAATCGAGCGTTCGTTGAATGAATTTTCGGGCCGACATAAAAACGTAACATCGGAGCGCTGATTATTACAAGCGGTGCTAATTGCGGAAATGTGTCGATCTTTTTATTCAACAACTATAACGATATTTTGGTCAGTGTTACAAATTAACAAAGAATAACACGTGTTTAATGCATTCTGTTCACAGAAATCGAGCCAAGTTTTCCTTACAGAGACGTTACTGTGAGACGAGGGATTGATTTTAAAAGTCATTATGATATTCAGTCTGAGCTTGGACGGTAATGACAGAATGATTCAAAAAACAAAAACTAACCAAAATTAACCCCGAGTGTAAAAGTTGCTTTCACATAATCCAACTTATTCGTTGTAACAAAAATAAAATGTTTTAAGAAAGAATAAAATTTAAAACAATTACTAGACCAAAAAAAGGAGTATTTGTGGTAGGACTGATGCAAATCCAATTATTAAGATCAAATACCGGATCGGAAATAGACATCAATTAATTATTGACGCCGCGAATGATAAACGTCGGGAATTGGACAGCGGTAACTTTTATTCGGACGCTTATAATTGGTTGTAATGACGATTTGTGTCATAGCCACTGATTGTCAAACAGACGCGATGCCCGTAATAATGCAATGCGTGTGTTAATAGTGTATTAAAACGCGCGTCGATCGCATCAAGGACGACGCATCGAGTCAATTAATTTTAATTACATAGCGTCCCACATTTGGCAGTCGCACAACAAGCCGAGCTTTTGCGAGTCCGCAGAGACACAGGAAGTTGGTGCGAAATTTGCCGCATACCTTTCTCGCATATCTATGTCGCGTATAGAAATAATACTTCGCCGCAATCTTGCCATCTCCAAACTTGCACTCCAGTTATAATTCCGCGCCTATTTATTGCAAGAAATATTTTAATTTTCAAACAAAAATGTGCAATTATTTGCAAAATAAAAAGTTCATTCAAAATAAATCTCAAAGATTTTTGGTTTATAATTGAAAAAAAATTACCTAAATCTTGTCTGTTGTACAAATCGGTACGAAATATTTGGATCGAACTGTTTATGAATTTGAAAAACGTAACAGAATTCTGATGAAACGTGGGCGCTCGATCGGGACAATTTTTTTTTTTCAAACTTCACGCTAAGTAGTTTGCATGCGTTTTGCGACGCACAAGACACTTTGCATCCCATTAAAACTAGCATAAATTTCACAAGTTGATGATTGACATCACGAGCTCATATTTTCAAACAAAAAAAAACATCAACAACAAACAAAAAAAGAACTTCGTCATTGGGATGTGATGAAGTAGAACGGTTTTATATGAAGGAAGATTTTTGTTTGCTGACAAATTTTGATAACAGAAGAGAGAGACTTGGCAGGAATTTTCGAATCGCGCGGTTTATTTTCACGGATGTTTATATGTGATTTTTGATTGCAACTCATTCCGGGGCAACGTATGGCGTCGAATTGTTTGGCAATACATCTCGACAGAATATACGCAGCAAATATGTGTTTTATAAACGCAGGACAATCTATCAAAAGACATTAGCGGGTTAATAAATAATAATAAAACGACCAGTTATGAAAGAAAAAAAAACATGATTTAAACTTCAACATCTAACTTCGCTGTCACCCTTCAGCTCGAAGCATAATTTCAGTACATTTTCGATCTCAAGTTAAAAAAGATTCGTTATATTTACAGAAAGATGAAAAATAATTTCGCATCAAGACAAATGAAATTTATTAAAAAAAACCAGTTCGAAAGAAAAACGACTTCATCAATGCCAGAAACTTTTTTTTTCTCCAACAAAAAATAAATTTATCAATCTCGGACAATTTATTTTCGTCTGACAGAGAGCTCAAGTTCAAGTCGAAGCTTTGAATTTATAACTGTTGAGTTCTCAACAAAGCCCGAGGCAAAAGCTAAGCGACTATTCTTGCGCTTCGTGCGCCCTGGGTCAATAAGATGGTCGGTTGTTAAATAATGATGAGTTACAGCGATAAAGTGCGAGAGTTGCGTATCGTGTTTTAGCTCGGATGATCAAGGTCCCCGGAGCTATAAATAATTACATTTTCGTCGCTGCGAGGGTGATTCCGAGCATTTCGACGCCGAAGAAATGTCATCGCGTACTTGACATGCGGGTTCAAGCGGAGCGTCGACCACGCCACTAAATGTATTTCATTAACAACTTTTGGCTACTTTACAAATTGCATTCACGGTCTGACAATGCAACCGGGAAGTCCGCAGACGGAAAAAAAGAATTTAAACCTGGAATATTATTTTTGTTAAAAATTTTAACTATTTGAAAAACCAACGGTAAAATAATGATTGTGTAATCGGTATTCTCTGTTTTATTTGATAAATTATTTGAATTTATTAATTAACAATCATAATAATAATAATTGTAGAAGGCGCATTAGTTTAAAAATAGTTCGAAAAAAAATTGTTGACAATTGACGCATACAGGGATTGGCACAATATCGATGATTGACGTAACGATCGATTGTAAACATAAATACTTGACGTAGCAGAGTGTCTTTGTCCGATATTTAAAACGCGTTGAAAACGAAATAGAAGTCTTTTTTGTTGTAATCAATAATTGACACACGAACTATCTTGAGCGAATCATGCTTAACAATAATGCGAAAAATTTAATCAGCGGAATTACGTTGTTTTAGTGACGTAAAATGGGCGACATAAAATATTAATTGTCGTTGATGTAATGGGTAGTTCTGAATTCTGTTTATTTAATTTTAACTCACAAATATATTTATCAACCTAGAAACAAAATGTCGTATTGATTCACCCAATTTTCCATCTTCTCTGGTGAAAAAAAAATTTTTTATGCGAAAATAAAATGGAATGAATCACATCAGTAAATTGCCAAAATATCAGATGCCAAGATACTCAACATTCCTCGAAAGCCAGATGCACGCTTTTGCATAAATATTAACGAATAATGAGCATGGATTTTTTTAAAGCTCTGTTTTATGAATGACAATTTTCAGCGGCAAATTCGGAACGGTTTTTCAATGCAAAGACAAGAAAACTGGCCTGTCACTTGCCGCCAAGGTAGTGAACATCGCGAAAAAAGAAGACCGACGCTGCGTGGAACGAGAGGTCGAAATTATGCGCCGACTTCAGCATCCTCGATTAATACAATTGTATGACGCCATCGATAACGGAAAACACTTCTACGTCATACTTGAGCTGTGAGTATCAATTATAGATTATAGCTGCATCATCCGTCAATGCCATCGAAACCTATACTTTTTCTTTGGTACAAAAAAATTACATCAACCCGGTTTTACACTTTGTTTTAATTCAAACAACAGCTTTTTGGCACTCGTCGCATTTTTGGCAATATACGTGTCATTTAATATGAGATATAATTTCGTCTGTTTATTCTGTTAGATTATACAAATAAATGGTCAAATTTTTTCATGCCCATTAAGTTAAAAGTTATGAGTTAGTCATGGATGAAGAATTCATTTGACGGAATATTGATTTTGACTTTGATTATTTCTTCAGGATCGAAGGTGGCGAGCTATTCGAAAGAGTAATCGACGATGACTTTGTGCTAACCGAAAGAAGCTGTGCAGTATTTATGAGACAGATTTGCGAGGGCATGGAATTCGTTCATTCTCAGTTCATCCTGCATCTAGACATGAAGGTAATCTTTCAAACTTCGTTTACCCCCGAAACAAAATCATATTTGAACTCATTAAATAATATTGAATTGCTGGCAACCTCTCAAACATGATTAATCACAGGGGAATTGCGAATAATTGCTATACAAATGCCGCTTAACAAACGGTGGCAGTTTTCTGACTGGCTGCCAATAATAATGAATTGTTCGTGTAAACAACCGACTACTTAGGCCAAATTCATAATGAGTTATGAATTTGTTCTGATTTGCACAAACATTGTTACAACATAAATTTTACTTTTCGTTTAGCCCGAGAATATATTGTGCTTGACCAAGGAGGGAAACCGAATAAAAATCATCGATTTTGGATTGGCCAGACAATACGATCCGTCAAAAAAGCTGCAGGTTCTTTTTGGCACCCCGGAATTCGTTGCGCCGGAAGTTGTCAACTTCGACCAGATTGGTTTTGGGACCGACATGTGGAGCATTGGAGTTATATGCTACGTTCTGTGAGACATCTTACGACTATTTGCAATCAACATTTTTGATTTGATTCCATCGATTGTTTTCATTTTTAACTTTTCTTTTCAGACTTTCTGGTCTTTCGCCGTTCATGGGTGACACTGATTTAGAGACAATGGCTAATGTCACAATAGCAAAATACGACTTCGACCACGAGGCTTTTGCAAACATTTCAGAAGATGCCAAAGATTTTATCAGAACTCTTCTTGTCAAAGATATAGAGTAAGCACCCGTTAAACCCAATGAGGTTACTTTCTGCTTTTTGTTAACCGCTCTCTTTTTGTTCACATTCATATTCAAAATCACTTAATTACTTGCAACTGAATAACTGCTTGATAAATTTACACTTTGAAAATAAAATTTAAACAGTGTCTGTAAAAAAAAATATTGTAGTAAAAAATGTAGGCTTTACATTGATCTGAAACTTCATATGATGAAGCAAACTTTTTCAAGCTGACAAAATTTGTAACTAAAAATGTATCTAACATTCCAAAAACCATGTCTTTAATTATTCGATGTTACTTAATTTTACAAAGAATTGTCATTTAACAAACAAGCAAAACAATTTTTACACCTTTCTATCTATACTATGTGAATTTGTACAATTAAGTGAAGTCATATTGTGTCAAGTCAGTATTTCAACCAAATCTATCTCTGTCAAAAAAGAAAAAAGAGTTAAATCTTTCACTGCCATGAGCCATAACAAACCACGAGATCGTTATTCCGTGTGTTGCCTGTCAAGCATGTTCAATCCTACGTTCACAAATGCGTCAGATATGGCGACTACTTTACGCGGCGCTTCTCAAATATTTCAGAAAACGTGCGACTGCGAGTCAGTGTCGGGAGCATCGATGGTTGGCCCGAAAAAACGTCGGTAGCTCTAAAGTCATCCCCGTCATAGCGAATAACAACCTTCAAAATAACATTAACAACATAACCATCAACAATAATCGCCACCACCTTCAAGAACCGAAACACGAGCTGGACATGACCAAGGACAACTTGCGCCTTTTCGTGGAGAGGTGGAGAGAGCACCCGGACAGTCCCTACACGATAGATCCGAAATGTGAGATTGATTCGTCGCGCCTTCTTGTTTCGGATAGCGATGTTAGATCGGTGTCTCTTCGAGGCCAGAGTCCTTCGCCCTGCGGAAGTATCTGCAGCACGAGTTCCGAGTCGTTCAATGACACTTCTGTTTTTAGTAGAACTCCGAAATTGAATCTTGTCGATAGAAGAGCATCTGATAGCGCCACTTCTGAAAGGCACAGAGACCCCGCGACCCAGATCATCTTGGCGGACGAGATCATCAAATTGTCGGAACACTTAAGAACAGTGGCTCTCAACTCTTTTGTACCAACTGAAGATCATTCCAAAAAGAAAGCCTCCACTTCGGTTAAAAAGAAGGCTCCGGTACCAAAGGCAACCAATGAGATCGCAGAGAAACTGTCCACTATCACCAGACAAAGAAAACTCAATGGGACCACCTTCAACGGGACCAGAAAATATGAGAGTAACAATTCGGAAAACAGTCATGTCTTTAATCTAAAGAAGAAGACTGTTAGGGAACCGAGTTCAGATATAGTCAATGACAGTATTGTTGCGGTCAAGGAAGTTCCTAAGAAGGCAGAGGAGGCGAAGAAGGAAAAGGAGATGGACCTGATACCACCTTGGAGGAAGCCGAGGATAAAGCACAAATTTAGTGAGCTCGGCAGAGATGTTCCTAGGATAACGAACCTGCAGGACCTGCACAAAAATTTGAGTCTGGATGAACCAACGAGTACGAAAAATTTATTGCTACAGTTGTTGAACGAGTGGGACGACGTAAGCAGGCCGAGCGGAGTTGGAAGAAAGTCAATCAGCTTCGACTGGTGTGCCGAGGACGTTACTAGAAGGTCCTTGAATTCCCTCGCTGAGTACTTCCATCTGGAACAGCAGAAGGCTGCTACTGCAGCAGGTGCACCTTCTTCATCTGTCCATCGTTGAGTTGACCTTAAATTACTCTGCTGGTGTCTTGGATAGACATGAAGATCTGACGAATATCACCGTTGGGTAATTCGATCTTGAAATCGCAGAGGTTGAAGGGATTTCAGATTTTAATTATTGAACAATTGTGATATTTTTTTAATGTCATCAAAATTAGTCTTCATTTCACTTGATTATTTGCATTGTCAAAGTCATTGTCATGATTCGAAAATTTTAAGGTTTCTAATTAGTTGAAATTCTGTTGTTAAACTAATAAGGTAATATTAAAAGTCAATTCTTAAAATTCTTACTACTCTTCGTGACGAGTAAAAGATCTTCGTTATTTTTATTATTGTAAGGGATATCTGTATGTATAGTTGTAGATGACTTGCAAATGAATCGTTTTAGGTGAAAAGCTATTTAACCAAAATGTAAAATATGTATAATTTATTTAAGATTAATTATAATAATTATTTATATCGTACTGTAAAGACATGAACGACCTTTTGTTAATAAAGTGATTTCATTATTTGAATAATTGAAATGAAATTTATAATTACGTGTTCATTTCATACTGGGGGTTTATTTGAAACGTCAAATCAGCACGTCATTATTTCATGCGTTACAAATGAATATTCAATCTGTGTGATTAATTTGTCAATTATCGTGTCTGACTATGAAATTATAACTCATCAGAGCCTACATTATTTACAACTATATTTGTTGTAAAATTGGAAAAAAGTGCGATTGAAGCGTCAACAAAATCTAATTCAGATACAATTCGCCTATTTGCTATCAAGCTCTTTAGTACTAATGTTATTTGAATCGACCCAATTAATCATTATTAATCTAAAACTAGATTTACGAAAAGCAATTTTACCTCAATTATAAACATAAATTAATAGTATATTAACCTTAGTTGATCTGTAACTATTTTGATGAATATCAAACAAAAAATCTTACATTTGATATTTTGGTCGATCTAATCTATCATTAATTTATTTTAATTCGATAACAGATTTCTAAAATTTTCATAAATTTGTAAATAAATGTTTACCAGAAAAAGGCCAAGCGCGGGTCAAATGCTGGAACATCGTTGGATTGAGGCCCCCTTAGAAAATCCAATTTCCAAGGTCCGATTAAAGCGTTATGTAATCAAAAAAAGATGGGTCAAGGCTGTCAATACTATTTTGGCACTCAGGCGTATGGGAGCACATTTCGATGTCAAAGCAACTTGATTCACCATGACTATTTTCTCTGAGTGATTTTTTTACATAACGTTAAAACGTAGTCTAATAACAACAAACACCGAAATTATATTTAACATTAGTTTACGTATTTATTTTTTGTAGAGTTTTTTTTCTTGCAACTAATATATAATTAAGTATATGTTAATTAAGAAGTGTCATGTCGAAAATTTTTATAAAGCTCAGACACTAGCAAAAATGTGAATACTTCGTACAAGCGCATGCTATTTAAGAGCATCTTACAGTACAATTATAATTATTATATTCTCATTCTATAAGATCGGCAAAGAGTGTGAATGTCAACTTTATAAAACAATCCTGTATAGAAATCAAGTGGAGAATTTTCGACAAAATTAGTTTGTACATTTTTTTTTCCTGTATGATGTGCAAATTTCAACTTTATACATAGGAACGGTTAGAAATCATTGTTGAATTGTTTGTAATTCGTTTGTTTGCAAAAATTGCATTGCCTTTTTCTTGTTCATTATTTTTCTTTAGTTGTTGCTGAACAATATATTCATGACATTTTAAGTTGAAAACACTGTCCACACAGAGAGAAAAATCATAGACTTATTCCATGAGCAACCCTGGAATAGTCACATGGCGGAGCGCACAGTTCAATTCTACGGAATCGCACAGAATAATTCGATGTCTATGACGCGTGGTCATAGAAGAATTCTATGCGCCCATAGAAAAATCCTGTGTGAAGCGTGTAAAGATTGCGACGCTTCTAACATCAGTGGCTTCTAACAGTACTCGACTGACATAGAATAATCCTATGGGCGCATAGAAAAATTCTTTGATCGACTATTTGGAACGATTCAATGGTAGCGGTGTATTTATGATAAAACCTGATCGAAAAATTGCATGAGCGCGACATGTATTAATTGTACGAGCGCCGCCATGCGATTTTGATATACTTTTTCTCTCCGTGCATGTTACAAAAATACGAAAGAAAAAATGTCAAAAGTTAGAAAACGAAAGACTCAGTTCCTGTCAAATTTGAAATTTGGAGGTTCAACTAGAAAAAAATAGGGGGGACACCTCAGAAGAAAAATCTATCTTTTGGCCCTTTAATATTTTGAGTTAAAGGTTGAAATTTGGTAGGTTTGTTTAAAAATAAATTTCCTCCAAGATAGTGAAGCTTTTTTTGGAATTTCCTAAAAACCCGATTTTGAATTTTTATTTTTGAAAGGAGAGATAATTCAACCCTTATTTTTCTACCATTGAATTTCTCATCCTTCAATGTATACCTGAATTATTTTTACATTTTTTCTGCTATTCTGTTATAGGGCTGAAAATTCAGTTCAGCTTTCCCTTAATATTTATTAGTTTCAGAATGCAGAGACAGAAAGAAAATAAAGGGGCGGGTTACAAATTGTGGTGTAAGACCTTTTATAACATTTATCTCCGCATCTCCAGATGCCGGCCTTTCGGATTCTCATCGACTTTGCAAACTTGTGGTCCGTAAGCGCATTTCTTCATATCGACGTTTTTCAGCCTGGCCATTTACAAATATTCAATAAAATCACCAAACAATCCAACAAATCGAAAAATAAAATCAAATTAAATAATAAAATTTAAATAAAATTTGTATACCATGAGAATTAAAAATCGAGGTTCAGTCAATTATTTCAGGATTGGTCATCCAGATGTCGCCAGGAGTTCGATCGACCAATCTAATATTGCAAAAATGTTTTATCAATTGATTTCACATTATTGTTTTGTTTTGAATTTTATGTTTTTTTTAATATACTGTAAGAATTATTCATTAATGTTGAATGTTTTATTTTAAACAATTTTATGTTAATTTTTATGAAATTGATTTTGTAATTTTGCAAGTGCGGGGAATGCAAAAAAAGTTCAAAATCTTTTTTCCGTTTGAAATGATAATATAAAAACAAACAAAATGAAAAATTGAAATATTTATGTTCTTTTTGCATTCTTTATATTTGCAGTCCATCTTGAAACGAAATTAATGAAAAAAAATATCAAATGGAGTGCAGAAAAACATGAGGTTTAAATATTTTTTTGTTATTTTTTATTATGTAGTTTGGTTTTATTTTAATACCTTTTCTATTCTCCATTGCTGCAAAAAGGGACAAACATACAACAAACAAACAGTTGAATAAAAAAGACAAACGAAAAAAAGTGATTAAACAAAAGTAACTAATAGTCAAACAAAAAATAACAAACAAACGATCATGAATCGCGACTTTTTGATATGATTCAAAATGGCCCGCTCTAGCAGCCGGCGGCGCTCGCTCAGCTGGGCTGCGGCGTCTGCGCACAAAGGCCCGATCCCTCTCGCGGCGTTCCCATCTCCCGACAAAATCAAAATGGCGACGGTGTATTTGCGGACGGAATTGCGGTGAAGGCTCCTTGGGTGAAGGTAAATAAGCAAAAAGGGCCCTCTGGTTGCAACTAACCTTAAAAAATCGTGCGCAGCGACCGTCTTCGCGTCAACTCCAGGACGCGTCGGGATTCGTTCAAAGTGCAAGACAAGCGCCAGGCACCAGGACAGGCGACGGGAAAAGGAAAATATATTTTTGGTTCTTTTTGTTTTGGTACAGAAGAGTGAGCGAGAAGAAAAACTGAGTGGTGAACAAGTGGAAAGAGGGGTGGAGATAAGAGCGACGCGATAACAGAGTGGGTGCCACCTGAGGAATGCTCGAGTGTTGGTCACGTCGATGGTTCGAGTGGACTTCTGAAAGGTCATCGGTGGTCCGCGCGGCGGGGGTCAAGGTGACTGACGCATGAGTGTCGCGGAAGACTGGCAGGCGCCGCGTCCGTCGGGTTGTCGATGCACCTTCAGCTGCGGCGACCTCACCTCCGCGACTAGTCTGCGCGACCCACGTCCACGACTTGCGGCCCAGCGGTGGGACAGAGCGGCGCCGCGAGTAGCCGCGAACCCGCAAGCGTAGCCAAGAAGATGGCCTTCAATGAGGTAAACATCAACCCTTGACAAAAATTCCCTTGTCATTCCTCCTCCCCGGGTACTTCGCTCCCGTTATGCAAACTCGAATCATCTGACGTCCTAACCTAACTCTCAAAGCTGCCAGCCTGTCAGCCCGATATTTTACACTTGGTTTTCTCTTTCTACGAAAAACATTCATCCTGAAAGACATTCAATCATTCATGTTTTCTAACCTAACGTTCAATTATGTAACATTGCCCTCTGTCAATGTATAACTTACAAACTTTTTTATTATTTCTTACTTCTATAGTATACAATACTATAATTTGTGAACTTATGTTTTTATCTTCCATTGTTTGTTTTAATTACTTCAGTGAAAATAAATGATGATTAATTATTACCAATAGGAACGCTTGTTTTGTAAACAAACGTTCGTCCCGAAGGTCGAACTTTTGTTACTATTCAATTTCATATTTCCTAACATTTATTTGTAACACTTTATTATTTCTTAAAGACATTTAAATGTTTTCGAAAAATGTGTTATTAGAATATGATCCAAGGAGGTTTCTTATGTCACTGTTTTTTCATCCTAACATTAAAATTGAGTTCTAAAAGATATGGAAAATAAGTCTGCATTTCATCAGAGTGCTCAAAAGAGCCAGCAAAGCTGTTAATTAGATTACATCAATGCAAAAGTGGCAACAGCTTTGCAGTTATTATGTAATAATTTCAATGATATTGTGTAACAGCGGCTGTGTTATTGAGTAACACGTGGATTGTAGTTACAAAATTTATGGCCCTGTGTACAGTACCGGTGCCTTTGGGCTCGGTGATTTACACTACCGATATTAACAGTGCACATCTCTCAGCAACTTTAGTGCACCGCGATTGTCTTCTCTGATTGGTTTACAAATCTCATCTCATTTCATTTCTCTAAACTGGATCCTTGTTATCTCTCAATGAAAAAATTATGCTCAAATTTTATAGCTCATTTTTGTTGTCTTGTTTATTCAATCTTGTAAGTCTCTTTTTTGATTTTCAGGTAAGTAACAAAAGAATATCGAAGAAGAAAAGCGATTAGTCGAAATTGGAAAAACAGAGGAGACAGTTTTGTGATGTTGCAAAGATACGAGATTTCGCCAAATGGCGCTTTTTTAATCTCGGCACTGCAAGTGGAAGGACAAGATTTCTCGATGACGTTAACAACCGGTCAATGTACTCTTTGATGGTTGCAGTAGAAACATATATCGGACTGCTTATGCAGTAAAATCTTCAAATCTTGGAACGATAAAAATGAAAATCGCCGACTCAGATGAATTCGAGTGAAATTTAATTTTGGAAGACGCAAATTCCAGTCGATGAGCATTGTTTCTAGAAGAAAGTTTTCAAACATGTTATTACAAGTACAAATTCGAGCATGTAAAATTTGGTTAAACAATTTTGTTTGTTTTTATCGTAAAAGTTGTGAGAACATTTATAAACTTATTTTTACGAGTTTTGTCTTTTTGATCAATCGGCTGGAATGAGACGGTCCCAACGATCGATGATGTTTTTTTCGGAATTTTAATTTTAGAGTAAACCGAGAACACGAATGCAGACAAACATTTGACTCACATTGCTCCAATCTGCGAGAACGGCAGCACTGCGTTTAAACTCATAACGTCCTAATTACTCATCGTTTCTAATTAGTAATCAAGAAAGTCGTGACGTTTCGAGTGCACGTGATCGAGATTGCCGACATCCATTAATCCTTTAACGAACTATTTCACTAGATGAAATTCCTTTCAAGATGCATAAATCAAAACAATATTTCGCAATATCAATTTATCTTCCTAATTCTCATTATTAATCTCCTTTTTTTCGAGGGAATTTCATCTTTGTGAAACTAAAAAATTTATAACAAATTGCATGCCTCCAATACTAATATCTACAATTATTTATTAATTTTTTATTCAATTCATTATTCAATTTTGATTATGATTCTTTTATGTTGTATTATTTTTTAAGCCAGATTTATCGTCTAAAATATTAATCTCGATGAAATCGAAATGACAAAAATTTGTGTATCTGTCCAGAATTCTAGATAAGAATAATAATAATAGTGAAATCAATTACTTGCTTTTCTCAGCGATACGGCGGATGAAATAAAACGATAAAGTAAACAGACTTATCGTTATCGGTTTAATATAAAGTGATGAGAAAATTGTATTGATTTTTGTTTGTACCTCTAATAAAAATCAATTTGCTACAATTTTCAATTTATATACATCGCGTGTGATAACTATCCATTAGTCTGACTTTCGTAATTTACTTGCCAAGTACTCTTAGAATATTAAAAAACAAAAAAATATAATGAAAAAATTAAAAAAAATTAATTATGAATATTAAAAATTGTCTTCAAAAATGCGAAAAAGAAAAATGAAAAACGTAACAAGTGAAATTAAAATTTCTCATCATAAACCTGACTAAAAGATCGAAATCAGAAAAAAAATTGAAAGGAAAGTGCACTCGGTTTGGAGTCAATTAGCTAACCTGCTTATGTTTCAACTGATAAATTTGATTTAAAGCGCGAAACTTATTTCTAAATTGATAAACATTTTTCAAATGCAAAGATCATTTATCCTAGCTGAGAAAGCAGAAACGAATCGCATTATCAAAATTTTTGTGTGAGATCAAGTTGAACTTTCCTTCTCCAAGATGGAGAAAAAGTCCCATTGATACTTTTATGTGGATTTTAACCCTGCCAAAGGGCAGGTCCTTGACCCAGGATTCGCAGTGGCAGACGGTCGATGTCCAGGATACGACTGTTTACTCGAACATCCCTACGTGTTTTCTCCCATAAAAGTCGTATTTTTATTATGATCGCATTAAAGTCCGCCGAATAAACTTTGCCATACAAAAATAAACAAAAAATGACCAAAAGTAAAATTAACAAAATTAAATTTAAAATAAAACCAAAAAGTAAAAAATAAATAGAAAAACTTAATTTATAGGTGAAGTTAATAAAGTTTTTAAGAAGAATATAAATAGAGATCAGATTGAAATAAGATGTAAGAAAATATAAGAAATATGAATAAATAAAAATGTAGACAAAAAAAATTGAAAGTAAAATTCGGAAGAGAAAAAATTGAAGATGCAATTCAGTTGAGGAATCAAGATCAGGAATCGTGCTTGAAAATCTGTGGCCGACCTCCAAAAAGCAGTGCCAAGAATTGGATGCTCCGAAAGTCGCCACCAAGGCTAGACTGTTAAATATCTCTGCCTTATCGGTGAAAAAGTACAAGAAAAGTTGTAAAGAGGGAGAAATAAAAAATGAGCGAACCGGGAAAAAGTGATGTTTGCGTGCCATTAGACAGTCGCTAATGCACGTCATTGTTCGTGTCAAGACGATTCTCATCGCGAGCATCCGAAACCTTTTTTTTCCTTATCTTTTCGCTGCAATGGAACGCTGTCGCAAAAACGCCTCCTGTTTTTCCGGCGCTCTCGAATCCTGCGCATTTTAATTGCCTTGCGAATTTGACATTAACCTACATAGTTTATAATTTTGCAAAAAATAAAAAAATCATTTTTACACAAAATAAACTACGGCAAAAGTTCGCGCAAGATTAATCGTTTTTTCGTTCGCTTTTTCTGTTCCAGGTAAGGATGGCAGTTGAAAACTGGAGCAGCGATGTTTTAAAGTCGTACATTTTTCATCACAGGAGCATATTAATTATCACGTGACAAGAGACTGGACGACAAACAAATTTGTTCTTGTCTTGCTCATTGGACGCGAATAGTTGTGTCTATTGGCTAAGTCGAGCAGACATCTTACGTTATGTACACCTTACTTTATCTACATATTTTATGTGCCGTAAGAAACCGCAAGATTCCAGTCGACATTTGAAAACCGGTTCTCCGAAGTCGTTTGTGAACGAAATCCTCAGCCAAGTTTAATTCCTTGTCCCTTTAAAATTTACTCATTTCCTTCCTAAAAACATAACTCCAAATATTATAAAACAATCAAACATTTTTTTTCATTTAAAATTATAATTTTCGAAGCTACATTCATGTTTCAATAATGAAATTTTTATCCAAAAAAAAGTATAGATCATCTTTGACATTGCAAGAATTTCAAAAGTTTCAAGTTTTTATGTTGCTTCTTCAAAGTAAAACAACATTTCCAAATCAAAAAAGTTGTTGAAAAAAAAACATCAAACTATAATTTTTAGTCTTAAAATTTGTTTCATCATATAAATTTTCCTACAAAAGTGTATACAGAAAAACTTGCACATGTACTTTCTCTTATATTTTATGCAAAATGGTTCAAACATTGCATTTTTATATCTGAATTTTTCAAACAGGTATTTTGAATTTTTCTTGAAAAAAACATTATGAAAGTTTGAATATTTTTGCGTCACCAAAGCTGGTTATAATCACATTTTATCTTTTTTCTTACATGTTCTGAATATTTTTTTATCCACTTGATTTTAATTTTTGGGTTGAAATGGTTATAAGAAAAATTGCAATTTTATTTCTATGCAATTATTTATCGGGTGTGCTTGAGAGGTGGATTTTCCACTCTAGGATGGTGGTCTGGAGAGGGTTGTAGCGTCAGGGGATGCATTGCGACGTCGCGGCGCGATTATCGTTGTTCAGTCAACGAGATGCGTCGCGATCGTTCACTTCCGCTGACTTTTTTCTACTTTTAGTTGAGCTTTTAGTGCAAGTGAAGATTCCAGTTTTTACAGTCTTACAAAAAAAAGCAGTTACTATTTTATTTCAAAATTTGAACAAAAAATCTGGCAAATCTTGTTGTATACCTACATCCAGTTCGATATATCATAACTGGTCTGGTTATAAAATAAAAAAGTTAATTAATTCATTTAAATTATTTCAATTATGAAATTAGATTTGAAAAAAAAATGTTTTAATTTATTAGAAAATGAAAAAAAAATTGCAGACAAAAAATGCTCGCGTCATGGCTGAGTATAAATAGTGACGGATAGCATCTTACATTATTGGATTGAAAATAAAAAGTACCGATTTTTCAATTAACTGAAGCCGGTCGTGAAGAAATAACGAAAATCGATGATGAATTTTTTAAGCCCCGGTAGGATCGATAATAATATGACTTTATTCGTCAATTATTAAAATCGTGTTTCCGAGTTATTGCCAGGGGATAATCTTAGGCTCGCGCGATTAAACGGCAACGCATCCTGCTCTCTTCAAAAGTTGTACAATTTATATCGTAACGGCTACCTCTCACTGCAACTCGCATACCGATCGTTTCAGTTACACCAACACATCCACGCTATTTACATATTTATACTTGTCGACTTATGTAAATGGCCACGTAATACTTGATACCAGGATTGATAAAACAGGTGCAATATGATCCCCGATACCATATCCCACATTTCAAAATCACAAGACCTTTCAAAAAAGCACAAAATGTCAAATTTAAAAATTTTTCCGTAACAAACATCACATCGCAAGTTTTCATTTTTAGTTGCAAGATTTATGACACGTAATAATACTTAAAAATCCTATAAAGATTAGTACCGAGCTAATCAGGACAAAAAAATTAATCAATAAGGTCGACAAAAGTAGGTAAAGTGTACAGGACTATTTTTTTTCTTCGCCAGGCAGAAATAGAAAATTGTGTATTTAGTTATTAAAAAAAAGTGAACAATTTTGAACAAGTCATAACTTTTGATTTCATTGGTCGGTCCGGCGGTGAGAATCTCGGGAAGAAACGGAGGACGTTGCACTTTTCTATTTATAACCGATCGATAAAAATTACAGGTCAGGACGGTGTCTTTTATTTTGTACGCAAAATACAATTGACTACAATTTTGATCGTCGGGTCTCATTCACGGTTTAATCGAAAAATTTTAATCTGTCATATCAAGTTGTCTAGATCGTAAAATCCTTCAAACTTTATATTGCAACAAAAATTTGCTGCACGAATTTCAGTACCTGTTTAAAAAACCATAATTTAGAACTGGTATTACGAGTTTAAATGAGTGCCAGTAAAAGAAATATGATAAAAGTTTTAAAAAGCTTAAAATTTTGGTCAATTTTGAAGTAGAATATGTTATGAGGGATTAAAACAATTTATGAACAGTTTCAGGGAATACAATTTTGAACAAAAAAAGAGCAGATTTTGTTTTTTGTGATTTTCGTATGTGTTTTATAAATTTTACGCATTTTAAATTTTACATTTTGCACTTGCAGAAATGGATTTAAAGTAAAGTTTTGAAAAGGTGCGCACATCAAAACAATGCTAGTGTATTAATAGACTGAGACTGATTATAAATGGCAAGGAATTATTGACCAACGAGTGTTCAACGTTCATCTACGAAATGTTCGCTGCGATGGTTTTACATCGCTATACGAAGCAACACAACTCCAGTCACCATTCCAATAACAATAATTCCACCTCAACGAGTAACAGCGTCAATAATAACCATGTTAATCGTCTTCTCAATAATCGCACAACTTATCATAAAGGGGTAAGCTTTCTTTGCTCTTCTTATTTCACTCACTAAAATTAATGAAAAGAAAATAAATGGAAAAACCAATGAAATTCCCACAGAGTCAACAAATTGCAAAGAGACAGAATCTTCATTTCGGTATTGGTTTTTGAGCAAACAAAAAATCAATTAAAAACTTTGTTGATAAACAGTATATTTGACCGGTTACACACACTGAATGGCTAAAGAAAAAATTGCGTCAATTTTGCAATAAAGTTCCTGGAAAACCAAAGCAACCTAGTGACCAAAAAAAAATCTTATTAATTATTTTATTGGAGATAATATCAATTTTTTTTAATTTTATTTTTAAATGACTTGGTTTATGTGGAAGGTTACTGCAACTTCCATTCACTTGGGTATTTTTTTTTCTTAGCGTCATCTGTTGAGCGACTAAACAACAAAATTATTATATTAACAGTTTTTATTTGGTTATAAAACAGATATTAGTTTTCACATTTGTACTTTCATTTTTCTTGTTAACCCATGGTTGAAAATTGCAATTTTTACATCATCTAAGACGGTTACCTCCTTGATTAATTTTTAATTTCACTCAACCCAACTTCAGTTCTTAAAATTTTACCTGAAGATAACAAACTGGGAAAGTAATTTTCAAACTCGTAAAGATTATCATAGATTTTAGATTTTATTTTTAAATTGCTTTCATTTGTCAGGAATTTTTCTACAAATTTCATTACAAAACACCATCTGTTGAACGACAAAACAACGAAGTCGTATACCTATAACAATTTCTTTAATTTTTAAAGAATTATTTTAAAATAAAATTTTTCTATTTGTCTGAAAAAATATTAGCTTTCTAAATTCTTTTTTCTTGAAAAACCAGTTTTATATAATGCTAATTTCAGGATACTTCAAGTGAACAGATCAAGTGAATATGTTCAAATAAATTTAATTCAAAATTTAAAATTGTAAATTTTGTATAAAAGAGATTCTGATAAAGAAAATTAGTTTTCATTGGTATGACAAAAAATATATTCATATTTTTCTGTACGAAGGAAAGAATCGCTTTTCAGTCACACAAAATTTTCATCAAGCCAAGATGAAAGGGTGAAGCTTAATAACCATTTAGATTAAACCGGCACTGTTGTTCTAAAACATCGATTGTGTCTGGATATTGAGTTGTGAGAAATATTGATTGTCAGGTTCGCAGCGCTGTGGAGCGCCAAGAAAACTTTTGTTCATTAAAATGCATGTATTCCGGCATGACCAGACCAACGCAAAAACACTGATTGTTTCGTCGCGACACTTCCAGGCCCGGTTAAATCCAGTTTTTTTTCTTGCATTCCTCTGATGCGCAGAAGAAAAATGTAAAATACACCCTTTGTTCAATATCTGAGTTCATCAATTTGTCAAGGAAAACGTTACGACTTAACGAACTGATGTTTATATAACAAAAATTTTTTTATTTAAAATACCAAAGAAATTCTTATTGAATAATAGAAGAATTTAGAAAACAAATAAAACGAGATGTAAATTATTGACTGATGATAATAATTGCAGTGGATTGTTGGTTATTTACGTGATTAAAAAACATAAACATCAAATTTGAATCGTGCCAATTGTGTTAGCATAATATGAACGCGACGCTGACTCACATACAGCCGATAAGTTGCCTTTCACTTCGCTATACTTTGCACTATTGTGCGCGGGCTAAGTTATGCAACCATATTTCAGCAAACGCTTTTTATATTATCCACTTATAGCGATGGCAATATTCTATATACTTTTAATTAATCTACAATCAGCGTTTGCCAAACCTTTTAATACGAAACGAAAATATTTCCTCTCGTGTAATTTTTTTTTAATTTTTATGTTCCTAGGATTCGGCCGACAAAAATATTGCAGGTTAGTTTTCAACACGACATTAATATTGTCGCCCTGTAAACTGACCTGCAATATTTTTGTCGGCCTTTTCCGCGGACTATAAAACGCTGTACGCGCCGCGGACGAAGCGCTCTCGGAACGTAATGTACTATTCTTTTTAAAAGCTACTTTATCAGTGTTACACTTGGTATCTTACGGTATTATCGCCTGGAACGAATTCATTTATTCGCGATTTACTGACAGGAAAAGGCGTTGTGCAAAAAGTTTCTTATAAAATGTTGTTTTATTTAAAAAAAAATTGTTTAACAACATTAATAAAAAAATTTGGATTTAAATCGGACAATCAGCAAATTTTAGTTTTGGTTTGTTTTGTATTGTTTTGTTCTGTTTTTTTTTTTTAATTTCAATTGTTGACCTTTTTTGGTTCACGAATTTTGAAGTGATTGATTTGAAAGTAAAATGTCATCAGCAAAAAAGGCGACAAAAATTTGAGTTCCGTTAGTCCCGCGGCTATTTTCGTCCGGTGTAAATCCTTCGTCGCCGATTTTGCATCCTCTTTACATCCTTATAACGGCGCCTGTCCGGGAGACAACAAAAAATCAAAACTTTTTTTCCTTGCAAAACGTTTAATCTTTTCGTATTTCAACTGTCAACTCGACGGAATAATTTAATGTCACTTTGACTGAAAGTTAATCGGATTACATATTAATTTTGTCGTGTTATGAATATTAATCAAATGTACAGTACATAATTTGTATACACACAACAAAAGTTAGAAAATTTTTTTATTTTCATTTTCCAGATGACATATAAATTATTTCTAAGTTCGGATCAAACAGTAGTATACAGAGTTTCAATTTTGGCAACGACCTTGACATCTGCAGCTTGGCCTTACCGGGTTTGCTCAAATTAAAACCGATTTCGCATTCAGTCGTCGAAATAACTCGAACTAGGGCTCAAGATGCGGAAGATGATCACGTTCTTCAGCTTCAACTTCATTAAAACTTTTTTTTCAGTTTGAATAAGAAGAGAAAATTATTAACTGATAGAAAAACCCGAAACGACTAAAATTAATGGAGCAATAATGGAGAAAAGAAATTTAAATTTCTTCAATAGATAAATAAATAGTCGAGATTGTAAAATAAAAATATATATGAAACATACGGGAAGTCGATAATCCATTTTCAAGATAAATTTTACTGCGAGATAATACAATTTTTTCATAAAAATTAAAAAAAGTTTTCTTTTTCAATGTTATTTAAAGATTTTATAGAGATTTTAAAATTATTGCTGAAAGAAGAACTTTGTTGTTTTATAATCAAAATTATTGGCCAAGAAAATGAAATTTGCAGAAAAGATCCCGACAAACATTTTATAAATCTGCACTGAGAAAAATTTTAGGATATAATACCTTGAGTTTTTCATCGTTTTATTCCTTCAAAACTGAGTGTGGAATAAAAAGATAAAATTTAACGTATT